>CM021107.1:231516291-231596451 GCA_007115665.2 Sequoiadendron giganteum | reverse complement strand
TGTCGAAATGCTTTGGCCAAAGTAGTGTAGTATACCTAACGTCCACTTAGACTGTGAGACGAATTACACTGTCAGTTCACAGTAATCCAGGTTACATGCTAGATTGAGATTGTGAGGGCACAAGGATTTAGTTATGTAGGATTACACACTATGCTCAGTTGGTCATACAGAATCGGTTACCCAACCAATCTCTTCGTAGAAGGGAGGGCCGTCTACTTAATAGTAAACGTGCGGGGGACCGCAATATAAGTTCGTGGTTGGTGGAAAAGCACCTGAGTGATGTTTCTCCTCCACAGTAGACTTCTGATGAACCAAGGTTTGAAAGGGAAGATCCTGGACAGTCTTATTCCTATTTGCTCAAAAGCTTCCGAGCTATGTTTGAAACTTGTAAGATTCTTACCTTGCTTTTTAATTGAAAGAAAAGTAATGATGAAAGCGTAATCTGTTATTTACTTGGAAAATAGAACAATGATGTATTGTGTCATTTATTTCTTTATGATGAAATGTTCAATTAGAATGAAAAGAAAAGTTATTTACTTTGTCATTATAAATGTATTTCCTTGTATCTTATTAGTGAAAGTAGAAAATTTTTGTTTACCCGGTTTTGGGGTCGTTACATAAGTATGGGAATCTCTTATTCCTACATAGGAACTTTACATAGCTTCTTGATTGTGCAAGTTATATTAGCTACCTGATAGTCTACTCGTTAAAACTATTAATCTATATGTCATTTATCTGCAGGCGACATATCTCTACCACTAGGTGTAAAGTCAGCCACGAAGATCCAGGCAGAAGCAGAACGTAAAATGCGAGCCCGAGTTCTGGAGAATGAAATCTACATGTTTGATGCTATAGAGGGGCTAGAATATGCAAGTTAGTTAAATGCCCCAAACCTCGTCACTTCACTTCACTTGGGTTCCAAGACTAGTAGAGTAGATTTAAGATTTGGGTACCAAGTGAAAAAATTATAGTAAGGCATTATTTAATGCTTTATATCTCATACGGGCTGTGAGCATCCTTGGATTTGATTTAGTAGACTGCAGGTTAAATCTTGATCTAGGTTGTCAGTTGAGTTTAGAGATGGCATTGTTTGGTATATAAAATCCTGGTTCTAAGTATAAAAAATTTAACTTATATTTGCATTGTTTATCTCTAGGCAGAAAAATATTCATCAAATTCACTACAAAAAACTTGCTTACTTTGTCTTAGAATGGCCTATCTTAGCAATATCGAGGGCATGATCAAAGGAACAACGTAAATGATTTTTTTAGACTAACTCCTCCACTTGAAAGGCTTGCCTTGGAGGCACCTCTTGATGATAACATAAACAATTATTGCTCTCTTCATGAGATAAACAACCACAATGCTGAACATTGTTTGTAGATGTGTCACATGATGCAACTCTTGGCAGCTTTCCGATCAGATTATCATAGATTTTTTGGGTAACCTTCAGCATCTTCAAGATGAGCCTTACGGCAACTCTATTATATGATATATTCAGTATGGACCAGTTTGTGTTGGAAAGGTAAATACATTCAATGTTTTTGCATGTTCACGGAATCAAGTGGATGTGAAAGAGCAAAGATTTGAAAAGAGGAGAGTCCACAAAAAGCATTTATGGGAAAAGCCACCAATAATATCTTGTTTCCAAGACCCTATCTGTATTTCGTCATTTGCAAATTAGGATCAAGTGTTAGATTTCTTGTCCGTCTCACAAGCCTTGCCTATTTACTATGGAGGAGAACAATCTTCTATGTTGGAAGAAAATGTATGTCATTTTTTTGTTGAAGAAGATATATTCTCCCAAGCATTTGTAAAGCATGACGGGGATTTTGATTATTTTTCTGAGCAAGAAGGCATTGACTATGCAACCAAGGAAGATGCATTAGATGAATTTCTCTTTGTCTTCAAGGGATTGTTTGAGGAACTTGTGCTAGACAAAGTTGCAGTTGCAGCTTCGAGTTCAACAATTTTGGTAAGCATTCAAGGTGAGAGACTTTCATTTCAGCTAATGTCTTCATTAGAGATGGATAGTTCATTGCCATAAGTTCTCATTCCAGAAATTAGCGAGGTAAGGATGATGGTCCTGTACATCTTACAACACTTCAAGATCAAGTCTTAAGTGAAAGATACAATGGACTTCTAGATGAAGTCTAACTCATCCTTTCCTTTGTCCTCAATAGCCTTGCATAACAAAACTGAGAAACTCGGATTTGAGCATTTGATGGTTGTCAATGAGTTGGTACCAGGTTTAGGTATGCTTGAAGAAGAAAAATGGCCGATCAATGAAGATAGCAGTTGTGAAATTGATGATTAAGAGTCTAATTGTTTCCTCTCTCTTAGGGACACATTCTTAAAGCTGATTTCTCTAATAATGCTGAAGAGACGTTTTTTGCCCAAAGACCACCATTCTAGATGGCAAAGTCTGTCACTTGAGGATGATAGTTGTCTTCAACATGTATATTTTGATAATGAGCTAATGCTTGAAGATTCAGACTTGGATGGGTTGTTAGATGAAGATTCAACTGATGAAGATCAAGTATTGCAAGCATAAGGTTCATCACCAATGCCAATTGTGGAGTTGGAGAGTAAGGACAAGGGAAAAAGATATTTCTTGAACAACTTCAGCCTTTTTCAGACCCTTGGTTTGCATATGACAAAGTGACAGGTGAAGAAGATCAAATCAGATATATGGTGATTCCTATTCCCACAAAGGTGTTGCAGCTGCATGATCTTGCTAAATATCTTCTGAAAGAGAAAAAATATCTCCACTTGGTGGAGAGGTTTTTCCTTATGGAAGAAGACTATTTGGAACCAATTCACATCACTTGGTTTGTATTAAAATTTTCAATGCATGATCGTTACTACATGCATGAACCTTGACTCTTCATGAGAATTTTATGGAGGTTTTCAAGATATGAGTTGTCATAGAGGTTGTTACTTTTCCCAGCTTGTTAATGGCTTCATCTAGCCAGTGCATCTCCATTTTGTTTGTAGGTGGGTAGGCGATGTCATTTCATTTGTCCCAATGTTGTATGTTTTTCCCTTTTGCGTTAAGTGTTTTTTTATTTTTTTGTTTTAGGTTAGTTGCTTATTTAGGTGTTAGCTGATAGGATTGACTCTTATCGCTTTTGAATAAGACACTGGCCAAATCTTTTACCCAAAGATTCTAAAGTTCTCCTACCGCCCAAGTTTGTCCCATGGTCCCTAGAAAGAGCCAATGCTGGTACCAATACAAAACTCTTTTTTTGTACCCTTTTTGTCAGTTAATCCTCAAATTTGCATCAGCGTAGAGTTAACTGTGGTCTCTCCCAGTCAGTTTGCTAAAGCTTGTCCTATCTTGGTCTTTTTTTGTAATGACATTTGCAGGATAAAGATGATTGCCTTGAGCTTCATAAGAAAAAACAATGATGATGTTCGAAGTGCAGAAAGAGAAGCAGGAAATGATGAAGACGTTTGAGCATAACAAGGGAAAATTTTCAATGGCAGGTCAGTAATCAGTGATTGATGAAGTCTGGGCACACTTTTTCATGGTAAAAATCATTCACTTTCCCTTAGGTGCACCTTCCACTTGGCATTACTGTCAACATCTTTTTTCAGTGAACTATTGTAATGATGAAAAAACCATGGGAAAATTCTGCAAAAGTGTGAGGAGAAATCTTAAGTAAAACAAGGCCACATTTTAGCTGGTTTGGCCATCAAGATTCTCTGCCAAATATCAACAAAGTTGGCAAATGAGTTAGTGATCCATACCCAGGTTTAAGGGAGGAGTGGAAGTTTCAAATAAGTTGCATTTTGTTGGTGGTTAAGCCACCTTGGAACCCCCAATTGAAATCCTGTACAGTCTGCGTACTTGTAAGTTTTGTTTATAGTCCTAGTTTAGGTTTAGTTAAGTCTCAGGGAGCTTACCCTTATGATTTGAAGAATGATTCTACTGTATGTTCTGTTCTTTTTTGAGTTGACTCAAAAGAGAAATTAAAATGCTAACAAAATACAGTTTATACCTAATGCCACATCCATTCAGTTACTGGTACCGAATAGCGATGAGATGAACTCTTTGATATGCCAACATATGCATGACTTGCAATTTCTTCTCTCTTGTTTATGGATTGCTTGTATTAATTTGCATAGAGATCTTAAAATTGATTGTACATCGAAAGTCATATCTTAGATCTTAATTCTTGCAGATCATTCTCCTGTCTCCTATCACTCCAATAGAGCTTTTAACCTTCTACATTTAATGTCTCATAAAATGCTTAACATTCCCACATCTCTTGTCACTTTGTGGGCCCTAAATATGAAAGACTAACACAATTCATTGGTGATTCCATATTAAATTTACACTAGATCCTGCTCATTTATTATATATATCAAGATACATGTATCTAACACTAAGTGAACCCATTAGTATTACATTGATTCATTCACTTGGGTCTTATGCCATTTATTTTGGTCACAACTTTTTCTGATATCTTCATATATTTTCATTCTGTCTTGGTGAGGATTGTATGTCATCCTAATGTATTGACACGTTTTAAGTTTGACAATTATGCTGTGCTCTGTTTCCAATATTGTTGTCTTTACAATCTTTTTGCCTTGTGCAAGTTTTCTGTTTGAATGTAAAATTATATTTTTTTTTTACTATATTGAATATTTGCTAGCTTTATAATATTGTGACCAATTGCCTTCTATTCTTCCTTTCTTTGATAAAGTCACTGAACTCATTCATATCACCGTGGTGCATCTTTATTTTGTTGGGGATACGAATTCGGTTTTGTCATCAAGATAGACATCTAAGACAGCAGTGCCTTAGTGATTTCAATTGTTACACCCCGATTGTATAGCTACTATTGCATAGGGCAAATGAGTGTATTGTGTGAATCTTTGATATGAATAAAACGTGTTTTGTTATCAAAATGAATGTTCTCTATTTAAATGACTGTCTCATTTGGTTGGTACTTCTATTGATGTTATGTTGCATGCAAAGTATTGAATTGAGAATTTTCTAACTTAGACATTTTGTTTACTGTTGATGTTATGAACAAGTAACTGCCGAGATTGTATGTCTGTGGATGCAGGAACAGGAACTATTCCTCCAGGCAGAGGGGAGACATCACTCGGGAGAGGGGCTTGGTCGAGTAACCGGTAAAGTTGATCAAGCTGAGCATACACACACTTCACTAAGGATTTTAGGAACTGAGTCAGATTAAGTTGTCATGATAAGTCATCCTTAGGCTTAGGAGTTATGATTACTTCTTCATGCTTTATGAGTGGTGTTCCTTGATTGACTGACTTACTGTTCTGTGAGCCTTGGATGTGAAATGTGAACTGATAAGTTACTGATGCCTGGAATTTACAGTTAAATGTATAAATACGTGTTTATGCAATTACGTCTATTAGAGGTGCTCTGACTGGCCTATAATACACGTAATTGGAGATTTGAAAATAAACATGTATAGATATATTTAAGTGTAAACTGGGTAAGTTAATTAATATATTTAATATCGATGTTATTATAGTTTTATCGATATTATAATATATTAATATATCTAATATAATATTTGAATATTATATAGATATATTTATATATTAAAGAAAGGTAAGTTAAAAACTATAATAATATTGTATTGAATATAATACAAAATATATTAATACATTTTAATGAGAATATTAAAATATCTAAACCTTTGGAAAGATTTTATATAAACTATAATCTTTGGCATTTAAATTTACATTTATCTTATAAAGGTATTTGAGTTTATTTACCTTTGGAAATAAAGGTAATAAGACTTTCATAGTCTTTGGTAAATACTTTGCAAACCATACAAAGGAAATTCGAAATATTGAAATACTTGGAAAATATTAAAAAGGAAAAAGAATTTCGAAATTTTGTAAAGACCAATGGAAATTTATAAAAATCATTTAAGGAAATGTAAGTATGAACTATAGACTTTGGAAAGTATAAAAGAAACATTTGAAAAATCATGGATTTCTTCCCGTGAAGAAATCGCGCGACTGTGTTAAAGCAAAGAAATGGCGAAAAAATTCAGCAAATACAGTCCGCGCCCAGCTCACACTTGAAAGACTTGGTCACGGATGCTAAAGCGCCACCATTGTGGACGTGTGGGTAAATAGAAGATAAAAATGACTGCGAAAAACCCTTGACGTTTTCAAACTGAAACTTTGGACGCCATTTGTGCTGCAGTCCGCCATTTTTGAAGGCAAGTTGAATGTTTAACCTGTACGTGGTTGACTCCACGAAAATCAGAAGTGAAATGTTGAAACATTCTTGGGAAAATATGTTGAATCATCAACTCTTTTGCTGTGTGTTTGGCTATTCGACTGCCACTGCAGATTTTGACATTTTCAAAATAAGAGGTGTCGAATTCTCATGCCTACAAGGTAGGAAACATGAGAATTCGAAACCTATAAATAGGTTCTCACTCATTGTTGAAAAAAAACACTCAATTTTTCATTCACTCTCCTTGCCTTGGAAAATTCGAAATACAGTGCTGTGGTATTTCTGTGTTTTGAAATTCCATTTTATGAAAGCCATTGTCATTTTATGAGAGCCATTGCCATTTTATGAAAGCCATTGTCATTTTATGAGAGCCATTGCCATTTTTGTGAAAGCCATTGCCATTTTGTGAAAATCATTTGCAATTGAGACAGTATTGTTGAGAACAACTTTTTGCATTTACCTGAAAGTAGTATTTACTTAAGCTGAGAGAAGGCTGTGAAGGACGGTGGAGCAAGGATTGAAGCTACCGATCAAGCTCATACGCAAAAGGAAATCAGGCATGAGAAATATCTTTGTAGATTTTCTGACATTTATTTTGAAATGTGTGATTAGATTGCTTGAGTATGCCTTGCTTTATGCTATAGTTTGAAAGGAAAAATAATAGGAAACCTCTATGTTTCTAAGGAATTGTTGAATTGGGGAATAAGTTAAATTTCCTTAGAAAAGCTTTTTGAATTAAGAAATAGCTTAAGGAACTTCAAGGGATAGTTTACTTATTTTTCATAAAAGAGAAAAGATAAAAATGAAGGATTTATGTGCTTTTTATATTGCATGTTGTGTATGATCTCCGTATATGGAGAATAAGGGTAAACTAGTTACTATATTCTAGGAACGAAATAAGGACAGGAGTCAAGTGAATTCAAGCAGCTTAGAGTTTTAGATTAACTGAGATAGGCTAAGGAACTCCTAGGATAAAGATTTCCGAAACAGGAGAGAAGGAATGGATTACTTGTCAAGTTGGATTATTTCTAGTAAGTAAGAATGTCGTAGGTTGGTCTGGGATGAAAGATAATCCAGTGAAGGACTTGAACCTATAATTGTTGTCTTGAATTAAATTGATGTAGGATAGTCTGGGATGATTGACAATCCAGTGAAGGACTTAGCCTACGCGTAGTGTAAGATAGCCTTAAGTCAAATCGGCCCTGAGTAGTGTATATGATAGATGACCTTCATTCGAAGTACTGAATGAGAATACTTTGGCCAAAGTAGTGGAAGGTACGACATCCACTTAGATGTGAGATAGTCAAGACTACACTGTCAGTTCATTGTGATCCATCATGCTAGTTCGGGATTGTGAAATAGCAAGTTCTAGATGTATAGGACACAGCACTATGCTCAGTTGGGTTGTCGCAGCCGGTTACTTTACCAATCTCTTCGTTCGAAGGGAGGGCCATCTATTGAATGATAGATGTGCGGGGGACCGCATTAACAGTCCGTGGTTGGCGGAAAAGCGCCTGAGTGATGTTTCTCCTCCACCGCAGGCGACGGATACACCAAGATTTGAAAGGAAGGGAACCTGGACCGTCTTACTACTATTTGTGCAAAAGCTTACGAGCTATGTATGTAATTTGTTTTACTTTGTACTCTGATTTATATTTACAATGAAAATGGAATTCATGTGGAAATATATATTGTAACTTGCATGTATTTATCAATAAAGAAAGGACGAATTTTATTGCAATGTCTTTGTTACTTGTTACTTTTATATGTTTAGGAATGAAATGTTAGAAAAATTTTGTTTACCGGTTTTGGGGTCGTTACAAATTCAAAATCACAACAAAGACAAAACCAACTATGCCACAAAGCGGAAGCAGGCACAGATGATCCCCCATTGATCCTCTGAGAAAAGTAAATGCTTGACAAATAACAGATTCTACACAAGCACAAATTCAATAACATGAATCAAACAGCATGAAAGACAAAACATATGGACACACAAATATACGTGGGGAAAACCTTTTCAAGTAAAAAACCCCACCTCCAAAACATTGATCTCACTTGTATTATTCAGTAACAAAAACCAGTTACAATACAAACGCAGAGCTATGCTCTTCAGGATAAAACATCTTGTCCATCTGGAGAAGGAATATAGGCTATACAAACCAGAATCTCACACAGTTACAATGTCCTCAAGACATACTTTGTAGATTCCCTTCAGCTCCTCTCAAATGACTATCATAGCCAGCCTCATAGCCAGCCCAGCCACTCGGCCTCCACAAGTTCACAGAACTGAGAGACAAGGCCGTTCGAACATACTCTCTCTCTCTCTCTCTAATCACTCTCTGTCCTCCTTGCACATGAGATTGCTTAATCTCTTTTCATGCGCCAACATGTCCTGCCTGTCCAAACAGTCAAAACCGTCCTCAGGATATCACTGACAGATCTGCCCATGTCGTCCTCCTTGCATCGAGCCACCCAGGCACGCATCCGATCAGCACCGATCTCCTTTTCCTCGAGCCACCCAGACAATAAATCCTTGTCTTAATCGAGTTCCTGTTCGCCACCCAGAGTCAACAGCAATAACTGCTTTTGGCTTTTAGCCAATCAACCTGCTGAGCCGAGCCACGTGTCCACCACCCATTCCTTGGTCGCTCTGACAGTCAAGTCCAACTCAATCAACCGAGCTTCGACACTGTCCGAGCTCATACTGCGTTACCGCCAAGCTCGTCACCACCTACCGCAATAAAGTGGTGAGCTCGACCAAGCTCACCCTTCACTTCACTGCACTACTGCTACCCGGTCAGGCCCACCTCACGATATGGCGGTAATCGCCTCGTAGACTGTCAGTGGTCAAACCGCATCACCACGACTTAAGGAACAAGCCTTCGCGGTAAGGCGGTAGGCACCAACACTGACCGTCGTAGCTCCACCGTGCTACCGCACCCAGACCGCCAGACCTCTGCGGTAAGGCGGTGACACCGCCAGCCCAGACCACTAACGGTCAACCGTGCTACCACGGGGGCCACCAAGCCACCCCACGATAGGGCGATGATCGCCAGGCAGATCGTCAACGATCTTACCGTGGCACCGCGGTGAGACAACTCACCACCCATGGTATGGTGGTAACCGCCAACGCTGACCGCCAGCCAACCTGTCGCCGTCAACCGCACCACCGTGGCTTATCCGAACATCGCCTGCGGTACAACGGTAAATATCTTCTGCCAACCCGCCACCACTACGCCGCTTACCGCGATACCTCACCACCAAACGGACCACCCAACGGTAAGGTGGTAAGCCAACGCTCTGTCAGCCCGCCGCTGACTGCACTGCCTCGCCACCATCGAGCCACCTCCTCGGTAAGGAGGTAACTGTCAATCAAGCCACTGCCACTTCACCGCGCCACTGCCAATCAGGAACAAGACCGTCGCAGTAAGGCGGTAACACCGCTCAACTGCCAGACAGAGTAAGGTGACCCGCAGTAAAGTAGTAAACCGCACAACCACACCACCAAGGCAACCCTGCAGCGGTATGGCAATAAAGGCCAGAAACAAGAGAATTCGCCAAGGCCGAAGGAGAAACATGCCAGAAAGCTAAGGCAAAAAAACCCAACATATTTTATTTAGTTCTATAAGGTTTTCAATTTGTGTTGTGCCCCTTTATTTCAGTACCGAGTAAGAGCTTTGTTTCTGCTTGGATAGATATGCATGATAAACTGTTAAACCATATACATCACTTACTAAGATTTCATCTTTTGTTTGTGTAGATTTTTCTTGACTTCTGCAATGAGGCTAGTAACATGTAAATTCAGAAAATTTTCAATACATTTTACACTATTGAAGATGAACATTATATATAATTGTATATATTTCCTATGAACATAATATTTCTGTGTGAGCTGTGACAAGTAATTGAGAAGAATGACTCTTAGCGAACTAGTGACATATTTGTTCAAACTTCTTTTGGACAGTTATCATTGCTTATATTTAGATTTATGAATTCTACATCAGAGAAAATTAGAATTGTGTATATTTATTTCAGAAAATACAGAGTTAGCAGAGGATGAAGTGACCCATGCAATGGTGTACATTTTTTTCATGTTCTTGTGATTTCTTGCTAGCTTTAGTATTCTCTCACAAAGTTAATATGGGACTAACTTGGTTAACTTATATATAGAAAAGTAATATTAAACGACAATTTTCAGTTGGATGTCAATAGTCAGATTGTTGATTTTGTTACTATAATCAGATTATTTTTGGAGAGGTATGTTCTGAACTTAGAATAGGCGTTTCTTTTTTGAATTTTTGTATGTTCACTTCTTATTGGATGCTCTGGAGAACCCCTTCTTTGGAGTTCTGAAATGTGAAAAGTTCCTGAAATCTATTTGAGATTTATATGAGTTATGTTTTGCACGACTTCAATGTACGCTATTAACCCAATTTTAGCTCATGAAGTTTATATTGCTTCTAAGGTACTTGAAGAAATCAGGAATATCATTTGCACCATGGTTATGTCCTAAGACAGTCATATTATATTCATGCCTGAAATTTCATATCCTATTACAACTGCACAATTCAATTGCTATTCAGAGAGAACTGGCTGTAGGTTGCACAGTTGTAATATAAATTGGGGTTCTTTTTTGTAGATGTGCAGGAGAAGCCGATAAGACAGCAAAGGGAATTAGAGTGCTCTCAGAATCTATTAAATCGAATGGTGGAGTAGAGGTTGGTGTCTAGGTGAATTTTATTTAGATTTGACTGTTGGGTTAATAGGTAGAGTGTAGAAGTCACGCTCTTTTAATTGCTAGAAGCCTTCACAAAACATGCCAATTGTCAACAGTTTTGAGAGTGATAGATACTAAAAGCTACCTGATTAGTATTTTGTTTGTCAGTTGGTAAGATATAACTGTTATGCTGCTTTTTAACACTGAAAAGAGATGTCTTTAGATATCCGGGTATACTAGTCTAGTTGCTTGTTTTTGAGTCTTTTCTTTCGTATGATGGCACAGGCGTGGTCCATTTACAGAAGTGTTATTGGAGATAAATCCCTCATGGACACGAAGCTGAGAACATGGCTGAGAACATATCGTAGAGGAATATATTGACAGCTTAGGATCAGATAGCAAAAGCATGGATTATTCACAACCCCTATTTTCAATAAGTAATTTATAATTCAATAATACAATTTTGATGCATTCAGCATTTAATTTAGTTGAATGATTATATTGTTCGTATTTCTGAATGTTTATTTAAATTAATTAGTAGTGAAACAAAAATACAATGAAACAAAAGGAATTTATTATAATTTGGTTATAGATTTTATTTTGCAAATAAATGATAATGCCTTGTTAGTTAGAATAATTATTTTGAATTGCAATTGAATGATATTTCCTCATTATTTAATTGGAATGAATATTTAATTTGCAATTAAATGATATTATTTTATTATTTATTTAAGACAAATATTTCTTTTGCAATTTAAAACGGTATTTCCTAACTATTTAGTGAAGATAAGTATTTAGTTTGCAACTAAAATAGAATTTTTTTATTATTATTTATCAAGGATAAAGCATGGAAATAAAATTTATTATTATTATTTTCAAGATTAAGTATTTGAAAACTAAAAGAAATTTTAAAAAAAGAAGGAAAAGAATAATGAAAACACAATAGTTTTTCATAATCTTTCTTGATTGCTTTGCAAAAACAGATAACTGAAAATGAGTGCCGGGTAGAAGTTTTCTGGAGTAAAGTAGATTAAAAAGGACAGGAAGAAGAAGGGAAATACAAGAGAAGGAGAGATAAGAAGAAGAAACTTTTACAGAGGGTGAAAAGATTGAATTTCTCTTTGAAAACCATTTGTGCATAATCTCTGTATTTGGAAGTTTGGTGTTTAAATGCTTCTATTTTTTCTATATGAAATTCATTACTCTCGCTGTGCAAATTTGTATGATCTTTCTTGTATATTTTATTTTATTTTGTATATATCTATATAGATACACTTTTATTTTATATATATCTATATACATACACTTTTGTAAATCCCTGTATTGAATATTTTGTGCATAGGATTGGGATTCAATTATTGCTTCAGACTTTAATATTATATATATGTATAATTTGAACTGAAACCCCATATCGGAATCACCATATTCTATTTGTAATGCTGCGATGAAAAGAAATTTAAAAGGGAAGACTTGGCTTTTCACAGTCGTGCCCCATTGGAGAGGGTTGCATTGTGGAGGTAGCAGGCCACAGCTGTGGAGAGGGTGCTGCCCTACACAGGCAGCGTCCCCAATGGGAAGCGTTGGTCCTTGTGGCTTCCACTTGATATAAATGAAACTTTCAAACTCGTGTAAACTTTGAAGTCTGCACTTCTTTATTGCTGTATGTGTATAATTCTTTGTGAGGCTGTATATTGTTAAACATTCTGAAACCATACCTCTGTTCTTATATTGATAATTTTTGTGTGTATATATATATATATAGGTACGAAAATATATTTATATTTATTTGAGAATGAACAAGCTAGAATTTAGAATTGAATAGACATGAAATCTGACGGGGAATGACTAATATTTTTGTTTTAAGCCGATAATTTTGTGTTAGAATTGATTTATTTTTGAATTTCTGTGTAATGTGTCTATATATGTGTGTACATACAATAAGAATATGGGCAAACTGTAATTTATAAAATGTATATAATGCTGATTGGAATGTGTTTCTTTCAAATTTACACAAATCCGTTATTTAGATAGAAATGTGTGGGATACTTGAATGCTTCTAATTATTTTATCCATTGTGTGTAGTGGAGTGATAAAAACGTGTTCATGGTGAAACGTAAAACCATATGTAGATTTTATTTCTTGTGAGTTACTTTTTAACCGATCAAATAACGAATTTTGAAAATATAATGGGTTTTTCTGAAAGAATGTATGAATTAGTGAATGATGAACTATATGCAACCTATGTGAAACTATGCATTATTTCCTTGTAGGGTGACTTTATATCTAATTTTGGCACTTTATCATGTAACATGGGACATAGAACCTGAAGGCTTTTGCACTTGTATCACTTATCTCATTTCCCTAAACGTCATGATATAAACTTTGTTAAGTAACTTTTACATTTTGAAGGTAGCTCATGCTACATAGCACTTGGATTGACGTTATTCCTATGGAAGACTTGGAGATCTAAAGATATCATAACTTCTTTTAATTATGATCATAGTTTTATCTATAGATTTAATTGTTGTTTGTGATTTGAAATCTCTTTGTTCTAAATTCTGGCATCAGATAAAAGGTTTAATGGATGAAATTAGTGTAGCATGGTTTGTTGAATCTTTCATTTTTATAATGGATACAAAAAGGATGGTAGCAACTGTCGTGTGTGTTCTATACCATCTTTTCCTTATTTTTCAGCAAGTGTAAACACACGTATGTACATATTACAAATAGTACTTATAAGAATGTATATTCATATTCTCTAGCTTATATATGTATTCTCATACATACATTAGCTATACCTTCTTAACTCTTTTATAGTATTATTCCCTTATTGTGGAAACCTCTATGAATCAATGAGTTTAGAAGTAAGCATTTTTGTTATAATTACATAGGCATGTGTGCATTCTAGCAGGCTTAGGATCACTTTCATGAAGCTTTATGTGATTGGCTTATGACTTTCAGCGTACTTGTGTGATATTTGAGAGGTCATTGGAAGTAGAATGGTCTTATTTGCAAATACTTGAGAGCAATTCATAATAGTGTTGGCATTACCTAAATTTCATATGTAAGGATAATACATTGGTGAAACTTGAAAATGTTTTTTGTAGACTTAAGTGACCAGTATAAGAACTTCCATATGCTCTATGTTATGTGTGATATTCATGATATCTAGAAATTTGTAATGAATGGTCATGCCAACAAGACATATGTTCATTGCCTATGAGGCATCTTGTAACAATTGAGATTTTGTAGCCAGTATGGCTCTACCAGTGAGGCATTTCATTAAGCCAATGAGACACTTTTATAAGTGGTTTTTCATCCTTACGAGGGTTTTCCACTCATGAAAATTCTTGTGTTATGGTTCTATTGTGGTTGCATTTATGATCTCGCTATTTCCTTAATTGTATTACAGTATTTGAATTTAAACGTATTGTTGAGATGATAATTCATATTTAAGCTTACATGGCGAAAACTAGTGAAGGTACAACCTTGTTTCGATATACTTTGATTCATTGATGTATGTTATTCCATTTGAATTTAGTGATGAAAGTAATTTAATTATTCCTCTTATTCCGCATCTTTTTATAATAGTTTTGTTCTATTAAATTATTTTAGCAATTATGGGTTATAATTATTATGTGAAATTTTCGAACCTTACAATTTATGAGGTTTCACCAAGGAACAATTTTTTGCCATTCCATTTTTCTTCCAATTTTACTTACAATGTAGTGTGGTAAACTCGAGGATGTAAACCTTTCAAACTTATTTGTAAGGTTTGAGAACTACTTTTTTTCAGTTTGCCAATCAAATAATGTAAAAAATGACTCCAAAATTTTACCAGAAATAAATTCATGTGAAGAAATTCATACAAGGTTCATTTCATGAGTTCATAAATTAATGGATTGCTTGTGTTACCAATATTTGACACTAATTGCTCTATGTTTGCTATGTGCTATTGACAACAATTAACTTTAGGTAATGTGTTAAAATGTTCTTTTGCACTATTTGGTCATTGAGGAGCTTTTGGGATACCACACAGTTTCTAGTTGCTTTAATAGTTTAAAAGAGAGAACCATGTCTAAATGCTAGTTTATTGTTTTGATCAGGAAATAACATTCTATTATTAAATATTCTCCATTTAATACAAAATTGTAGAAGCTCTCTTCAATTTTAACTCAGTTTGCATATAGAAACACATTTTTACCTTTTTAGGACAAAAGGGCAGGTACCATTTGCTTTTGTAAGAGAGCCAATTTATTATGAAAATACTGGCCACAAAGGAAACTTATAACTTAAAATTGCAAGAGATCATTTACAAATTGTTTTATATCCCCTCTCAAAACAACATAGATGGAAATGAAAGTATCTCAGAGGTCCCATAAGGAGCTAGAACCTCCATTTGCTTGAACCTAGGTGACCACTTGTTGCTGAGTAGCGGTAAGAGTCATTTATTGTTTCACCATGGAGCTACTATTGTTCATCATTTCCCCTTTAGGGTTGAGGCGAGTGGTGTTCTATGTTTTCTAGCATCTAAAATGCCAAATTATGGTAATTGCACATAAGACACCATATAAGAGAATGTCATTGCTTGAATGTAGATTATGTTTCTTGTCTTCATTGTACTCTTTAGTCCAGGCCAATTTGTGATAGCCTCAACTTCTAGTGGAGCTATTCTTGTACTTTTCTATGTACTTGCCAGAAATAGACTAGTGATTGCTTTGCAAATTCACATTTCTTTCTATTGCAGAAAAACATTTTTCTTCAATGTTTGCAAAAGATATTTCAAATGTGTTTAGATGTTCTTCTCTACTGGAATTAAAAAACATTATATCCTCTTGATGCACTTCCACATTTATCCATAAATGTCTTCAATAAGTCATTCATTACACCTTGAAAAATCATAAGCCATTACACAAGCCAAAAAAAAAAGAAATCACCAATGACAAACTTTTTGTTTTGAATGTTATTTTCCATTATCCTTCATATGAATTTGGTGGTAAATTTTTTTGAAATCGAACTTTGTGAAATACCTAGCATGTTAATGTTGGGTTGATGAGTCATCTATCCTTAGAAATGGATACGTGTTTTTGAGGGTGATCTTAATCAATGCTCATTAGTCTATGCATGTTCTCCAGGATTTGTCCTTTTATATCATGACCATGGGTAACCCATATGATGGAGTGCTTGGAATTTTTCCCCAACACTTTCATAGTTGTCTCTTTACCCCATTACTCATCAAATCTTGTTCAATCTACGAAATATGAATTAGAAGGGCAACAAATTGGTAGGAGGTATCTCACAGTCTAGTGAAATGGTTAGATAAATATTACATTATCAATAAGAACAACTTGAATGAAAGCAAGTGGATTTCCCAAGCAAATCCTTGGCCAGCATACACTCCATCCCCTTGAGATGAAGAGAAATGGCTTATCCTATTTCTATAATGTAAACCTCCCTTGATGCATTCTAGGAAAGGGTGTCGAATGAAAGACTACCTTGCCTCACAACCTACAATCCTACAATATTATATGCCATGTGGGAGCCTCAAAACATTACAATTTTTTAATTCAAAGAAATATGTCATTACATGCCACAATAGGCTGATAAGCAGCCTAACTCTCCACCCATATAGATTGCCACTTACTGATTTTATAGTACAACAATAAACTACATGGCTGATTTTGTTCTCTACCTTTCGGCTTCTCTCTACCCCTTGTGCTCTCTCAAATTAGGAAACTCTTGCGACTATCCTCTAGCCGCCTCACCTTTGAAACTGACCAACTTCTGACCATACTCTCGATGGCCAACCCCCCTCTCTCTCTGTGAATAATCTATCCTTCCCCTTGTCCCTTGCTCAAATAAATAAATTTGAAGCTTTTATTTACCTTTGAGCTACAACAATAACAACTATCAAATCAAGAACAAATCATTTTTGCCACCCAAGATGACCATGTACAACCTACATAACAAGAATGAAGCCCAACCAACTAGGAAATGACCCACATAGAAAAATTAGAAACAATTGCAAAGAAAATAAAACTAAACATCATGACCCAAATAAATTGTTGGTTGTGTTGGGTGAAAATAATGTAATCAACTTTTCAATAGATTACGCTATCTAGATTTCAGCCACAACTATGTGAGATATAATCTCTCCTCTCAGAAAGGGGAGGCGCCCTTCTTATTGCTAATAGAAGCTATAGTAAAACTAATGAAATACTTACAAGATGTACACTACACTTACGAAATGGGGGGGGTGTGTTACATTCATCCTTCTCTCTTTTTTCAGAGAAGATGTTTACAATGCTTCACAATTGGAAAGTTCTAGATTTGATAACTTGAAACTTTAACAAAAAGTAGTAATGTCAATATCTCTATCTTGTCAAAGCAAAGCGTAGAGATACTAGATGTGATTTATAATAAAAAAGTAAAAGAAAAGGGAAAGCTCACGAAGGCACAAAGTCGTTCCGTAGCTTTTTCAATGTTGGATTTGCAAAAGTAATTGTTTATCGCATTATAAGCACAAAGTCTTCTTAGATGCAGCAATTCTTTGAACCGCATGAACGATTACAAGCACAAAGTCTTGTAGATCTTTCAACCAAAATATCCACACATAAAAGTAAATCCAAATAATAGATGCAACACAAAGTTTACATAAATTACTTGAAGACCTCCAAATACCATTAACTAATCACCGCCAATCTTACTCAAATCCAAAGAGAATCGATTCCAACACAAAGTCTGGCATGCAACTTCCTTCTTTATTGATTAAATTCAGTTTCACAAAGTTGAACACAAAGTTTCAATGTTTGTTTCAAAAGGGAAGCACTTTGTTGCAAAATATCAAAAGGTCTTCATTACAATAGAAATCCCTCTTATTTATAGAAAAGAGGGAAGAGCAAAATTAGGAAATTAGTTGAGAAAAAATAGGAAACCCTAATCTAACTGAGTGTAATTTATTTCTAGGTAATTACATCTCATATTTTCGATGTAATTTACAAAAAGACATTTAAGATGTCAAAAACTATTTACAAGATGCATAAAGGGAAGCATCAAAATGTTCAACATTGGGAGATCAAGAATCTTCATGGTTCCTTGCTTGGGCACGGAGTCTTCATATTTCTTCCTAGTCTCCTGCATGAACGCATCATCTGGGTCGACTATGTAATCAACAAGGGTGTGAACTCTTGTGATCGACCTTCTGGTGGATGACTAGATTTTCTTGCACCTGTGAAGATGCATCTTGATATTATCAAGTGTCAGTCATATATCACAAATGACATGTATTGAGGCTTTTGAAAAACTAGCATCCTCAACTTGCAACATGACTTCTTTGTAGATCTGGGATAGTTCACTGGATCAGAAAATGTCATCTTCAAGATCCCTTGATGAAATCTGGAGAGAAACTGCAAGGATGGTGAATCAACAAACGTTAGCAAAAAAAATTGTATTAGGAAGTGTGAGGCGAGCAAACGATGTTGAGTAAGCGTGAAAAGAGCAACTAGGCATGGAAAACGATGTGGAAGTGGAGAAACATGGTCCGAAGTGAAAACATAGTGGTTTGGAAGTGTTTAAGGCAAAAACTACCAAAAGTGTAATGGCGTTGACCTTGCACTTTGTGTAAGTTTTGCAAAAAAATGTCAGGGCATTGAAAATCAGCACCCTGGCACTTGGGCTCAACACTTAGTGAAAATTTGGGAAAAGTGCACTTGAGTCAAAAATCACCACCCTCGTCATTTTTGACTAAGTCTGGAAAAAGTGCACTTGAGTCAAAAATCACCGCCCAGGACTTAAAATGGCTAAGTATGGAACTTGGTGTAAGGGCGCTAAAAATCAGCGCCCTTGCACCAAGTCATTATTTCACTTAAGTGCAATGGTGCTAAAAAACCCCGGTCTTGCACTTTCAACACTTAGAAAATTTTGTATGGAGACTTGGTGGAAGGGTGCTAAAAATCAGCACCCTTGCACCAAACTAACATTTCACTTAAGTGCAGTGGTGCTAAAAAACCCCGCCCTTGCACTTTCAACACTTAGAAACTTTTGTATGGAGACTTGGTGTAAGGGTGCTAAAAATCAGCGCCCTTGCACCAAGCTAACATTTCACTTAAGTGCAGTGGCACTAAAAAACCCCACCCTTGCACTTTCAACACTTAGAAACTTTTGTTCAAAAAGTTAGAGAGTTGTTTTCCAGAACATTTGCACTTTTCACAATTTTGTGAAGTATGAACAACAAGTGTTCGTGAAGATACTCGTTTCGAAGGTCTTCGCGAGATGAACACAGAGGGATGCTCAAACGGACTATCTGAGACTTCAGAACGCATTTCGAGGTGGATTGAAAATCACCTCGCTTTGCATGCATGAACATCATGAACCTAGGAAACAAACAAGTTTCGTAGGGGGGTTATCCGTGGAATAAGCGCTGCTAATTTCTGTGATAACAGGCTGCAAGGGATAATAATTTACCACCTCGATGAAGTGAGAAATCTTCAAACTAATTCCTAGATGACAAGAGATCTCATGACTTAGCAAGGAAAAAATTGCTAGCCAAGAAGTTTTCCCAAATGATGATTGCTATCTAGAGAAAATTAATAGTTGCACAAGGATTAATAAACACCCAAAAGGATAACACACAATCATAGAGAGAAATCACATGCCACCAAGATAGGAAACAAACACTTGATCCATAGAGAAGAGAAAAATTTTCCCAAGCAAATAAATAGTTGCCAGTGCAACACCAACATCAAACAATTACAAAAATGAATTATTTTAGCTGCTAGCTAATTGTTAGATTGGTTCATACATTTTGTTATCAATTATATTACCAAAGGCAATGATAATTACTTGAATAAAAAAGTTGACTTAATTCCACGTACCTACAATTTCATTCTACATGCCGATGTGGATAATAAACATTGTTGAAGTCAATTCATAGGTTCTTGAAGTTATAGTTGGCACTATGGTTGTCCCAATTGCTAATGATGATAACAAATGCTAATGAAGTCCTTTGTTGTTGAAGTTGCATAGGAAAATGTCGACAAAGTGACTCGAAAAGAGGTTGATGATGTCATACACAATCATAAGTTGATGAAGTGTGCGACACATGCATATCTTGAAGAAGTGACTTAGGAAAATGATGATGAATTTGCAAATATGCATAAGTTGACGAAGTAAGTTACATTGTTGCAAAAGTCACATGCAAGCTACTCGACAAAGACGATAATGCAAGTGAGATACCTTCTTGTCAAAGTGAACTTGAAATGCTACAAAGGGTGCAACAATATTTTCTTTTCTATTGAAGTTAATTGGAACATTATTTCACCTCTAAACTTGTTCAAGCATGACCAAAACTTTCACACAAAGCCAAAATGCTTTCAACCACCCTTATTATTATTTTAGTTGATATATGATTGCTTGAGGACCTAGATGCTCTTGCATCAGACACACTCAACAACTGATTTTGTGAGCATGGTTCTTGCAAAGTAGAGTTAAGTGGGAGAACCACCCTTTCTGAATGTGCACTATCCACAACATGCTAGAGTACTCTAACTAGTAGATTGGAAGACTTCTTTCACCTCTTCTAGCATCTAGTTGAGAAAATTACTATCCATGCTGGCCAAGCTTGGCCACTTATTTTAATCCATCTTATTGATATGTGTTCCCCATAACCTAACCTCTTCCTCCAAATACACCCCCTTCCTCCTCTCATGGATTTTAACCCACCATTACATCCACCTATACCAAATTTTTCTCCATTCCTCTTCTCTTGTGGGATTTGACCCATCATTTCCCATCCACTTCCACTAGTATTTTATTCTCCCTTCTCTACTCATTGCTTTTTCTACACACTCCAAATCTTCAAACATTTTGTTAGCATAGTCAATCTTAATTTTTGTTTTATTATCCTTCAAAAGAAGAAAACAAAGCTTCTTATTTTGCTTAAATTTTTCTTCTATCTTACTTGGTACTTAACTTGATGAGATTAGATTTGTTTCGATACACCTTGATGATACTAGTGACCCCATCCTTGGCCCACCTATATTTATTGATTAGGTGGCACATACCATGACTAGTTTGGGAGTGTGTTGAAATATATGTATAATATAATCCTATTCTTTACTCCCTTGTTTTGTTTGACCTCTTAATAAAAATATCCTTAAGGTACAGGTAACTCCCTATCACAACATCAAATGCATCAAGTGAAATCATATTTGTTTCCATCTCATCAATATAATATGTATTAATGCCAAATTTAATTTTACATTTGTGTGTTTCTACATCCTTCTTCACCCAAACCATTAGGGATGGATTTAAATGGTTATAAGTTTTTAAACCACCTCCTAACAATCTATGTGAAATTAAATTAGATTTTGATCCAATATCAAGTTCATTTAGTGTTTTTAATTTGTATTTGGATTTTAAAAAGCTTGGTTGTTTCTCCCCTTTCCTATTCTTTGCTAGCCGCTTGTAAGATTTGACTATGAAGCCACCCAAGAATACAAATAAATGAAAAGAAAGTATAGGAAAAAAAAATCAATATGATAGAATAATCTATATTCAAATAAATAAGAATGCAAATTAGTTCCAAATATAAACAAGCCTATGCTTTATAAAGCAAGTCAATGCATGATAAGTGAAAATAACTAAAGCTAGAAATCCATGATAAATGGATCTAACGAAAGCTAGACAATATGATACAAGGAATATGACTGGACTAAGTCTACTCTCTGAACCACTCTCAATCAAGAGAAGAGTTAACTCAGTCTATCTGAGATAGAGACGACCTTGATTGAATAGAGATGCGCCTAACAATCATTAATTAGGGATTGTTGAGGGAGCGATGGCACCTGTGTATATCAACTAGAGGTGTACACATATCATTGTTAGATACTTAAGTGATAATTATTAAATATCCTAAGTAAACTTGTTAAATAGATACAATATCACACTTAAGATATATAAGAAACAGTACACCAATACTCTACATAATTGCAACTTCGGAAAAATCAGAAATAAAAATAGCCTATGTACAAAATGATCCACTCAAAAAGGATAAAATTTATAGGGAAAACCTCCCCCAAGGGAGGATGAAGAGACCTTGAGTCCCCTTCAAAAAGTGAGAAGGATAAACCCCTATGCGATAAAAAAGGTGTTCTAGAATAAACAAAAGAAGAGAGACAATGCAACCCCCCCTTAATATGTAGTTTCTTGTGCTAATGGTAGATGCTTAGCATTCAATGATGAAGATGGTCCATGATTGCCGAACAACATTTCTATCCTTGGGAAGAAATAAAGCTAAATATGTATGGTGGATATCTTTCCATTCCTAAAAGGAATACAAGGGAAGAAAACCTAGAATATATGATGTCTCTAGAAGTTGCTTAGGTGTTTCCATGTTGGTGTCAAGAGGAGTCACAATCAAATAAGGATTCTTGGGCTTAATTGAAAAAATGGACTACTCATAACCTTATAGGGAAAAAATGTAGAACAAGATGCAAAGATGAAAATGAATCCTTTGAAACCCACTCAATGATCTTCAAGCCAATGCCAAACTACGATAAATGTTGATAAGATGAATCAAGTACCATTAAATATTTAGGTACATCAACTAGGGATGTAAGGTGCTCATTGTAGGTAAGACAACTAGATTGATCAGAACTTGGTACTTCTACAAAAGGTGTCAACATGAATGAAAATTGAGTTAGATATCTGGACTCATGAATATTTGTAGAATCAGTCACTATAGAAGTGGATGTATGTGGAGAAAGAAAAAAAGGGTTTGAATATGCCCTCATGACATTCAAAGAAGATGATGCAATCCCATGCTAGGAAAGATGTGTTATACATCTTACATAATAATGCTAATAATGAAAACTAATATTTAAGTGTGGTGCATCTTAGAAATTTGGAAACCACATGGATTAGACATTCTTGGGGCCACTTGTATATTGTATGTGACATTAGTATGGATATTTAATATAGGTGTCACATTAGAAAAATATTTATTACTGGGAAAATTTAGTACCAAATGTTTAATTTGGGGTCATGGTTTATGTAGAACCACTTAGCATTTTTGTGCAAAGTTTGTTTATAAAAGCAATCACATCATTAGTATTTGAGGTTAAGTCTACACAATCTTTGACTTATTGGCTAAGGTTGATTGAGCTTCTCTTGTAGGTTACATATGTGGAAGTATGGATTAGATGTATGACTGCATGGTTCTCATGTAATTGTTCACATGGAGGAATGCAACTAGGGTGCTTGATGCTTTACCGACCTTGCTACAAATTTCCTTTCACTTTATAGGAGCTTCCATCAAAGACAAGATGAATGTTCTCAATAGTGTCATCGAGATTCAAAAGATGGGACTACACAAAAAAATGTGAAATAACTAGTAAGTATATCTTCTAATGAAGACGATCAAGAAGATTTCTATGAAATTATTGCAAGAAATCATTAGAAGTTGTGTATGAAATAACACTAGATTCAGATGACACAACAAGTGATGGAGATGAGATCTCAATGCATGTCATTATACTACATTACTCATCCTTGAAATATGTTTCCACAAAAGATGTCTAAGTATGGATAATTGTAGAATTTGAAAGTGCTAGAATTGAAAAGTCCTCAAACTTTGGATGCTAATTTGGAGGTGTAGGAGTCAAAAAATCAATGCCAAAGAATCAGCTAGAGTCTTTGAGGAGTAGAAGTCTCACTATGTTCAACAATTTTCCACTAGTGTAGCATTTTTTCTATATTATCATTATATGGAATATTAAAACAATCATCTAGGGGAACAAGACAATCCAAGGAAAGATCATTTGGGAATGGAGTATCATCTAAATCTCCATACATTTCCCAAAAGTTTGTCCAATGAGCACAAGGGGTTTCATACATAATATATAAAACAATGCTTCATTTCTACATTGAGACCAAGAAATCCTATGAGATGACCAGTCTTGGGGAACCATACAAGGTTTTGTGAACATTTAATTGGTTGAGGAACAAGTTCATAGAGATTGGGAAAGATGTTAATTCATCTAAATACTTTAGAATACCATATTTACAAGATTTATAGTTATCTCTTTTCAATTTAATAACCGAAGGATGAGCTAAAGTATACATAATGATAATGAGATTTTCCTTAAATAAGTCAGAAAATAGACTAATCTAAAAAAAAAGGTTATAATTATAGGAACACCCCCCAAAAATACTCAATGATAAGATCTCATAGCAAATTATGATAATAACACTTTATACTTAGAGTGATTATAATTACCACTTGTCAAATTTATGAAGTGATATTGATCTTATTATATTATAGATGCCAAATTAGGCCACAAAGTTGTGATAGATGAAATCATACTAATGAGTACACAAAAAAATCCACTTTCAAGAAAAGTATTCTAAAAATTTTATCTTATGAGCCCAAACAAAGCCTTGAAAGTTCTCGAAATGAGCCCTTGTGAGAATTTATAATTTCTTAAAAATCCAAACATAAATAAAAAATCATTTGTACCACTATGAAGCTCTAAAAAAGTTAGCCCCTATAAAAAAATGTTTTAAAAATAGAGCCTCTAACGATCATGTTACAAACCAAAAGTGTACTAGAGAAGGGGTCAAACTAGGAGGGTGGGAAAAAGATAATGTCATGCTAACACCATCAAAGAATATTCTAAGATTCTTAAGAATATTCTTTGACTTTGGACTATGTCAATAGTACTCACTATTTTTCTAGACTATTATGTGATGTCAAAAGCACTTGAATTTGAGAGAAAACTACCATGTTGTGAGTGGGAAGCTGCTCTTTTGCTAGCATAGGTGGTTTTGGTAATGGGGCCAAGTAGGGGTTGTGGAGATCAATATTACTACCTAAGACTACCACTCATGGTGGTGGCGTGGAATGACCTTTATTGTTGGTGGCTTGATTGCCACCATTATGGCACTTGTTAGATATAGTGCAAGTATAAGCTTGCATAGTACTACGCCAATTTTATAAAAAAAATAAAACTTCACAATATTATTAATGGGGGTCATAGAATTCTTTGAATAACTTTTTTTCCTCATCGATAACTTTGTCCAAATTAGATAATTTTTGTATGAAAATAAGGGTTCTTGGCCTTTTGTATGCAATGTCTAGGTTGAGTTTGACTCAAATGCTTAAAAAATTCAAGTACTTGCTATATCTAGTAAGCACCTCCTTAATGAATCTCTTTGTAGATTTAGCATTTATTGCTCAAATAAGACATAAAAAAGGAAAAAAATGACTTTCTTAGCTACCTTGGACTTGATGGTGAGCCCATATTTAGTTTGGAAATCTACTAAATGCTCATGCGATTAACAAATTAGAAAAGAATTCCCCGAAAATTGATATTTCTTCCACATTCTTTTGTTTCTCCACATCATCATTTGAGTATGTAAGAGAAGAGCATACTCATGTGCTTTAAATTTTTTAGATTATCTCTTCTAGATTTTTTTAAAAGTTAACTCTCAACTCACAACTTGCTTTGATACTATGTGAGATTTGGCTATGAAGCCACCTAAGAATATAAATAATTGAAATTAAAAAATAAGAGCATAAAATTAATATGATAGAAAAATTTGTGTTTAAATCAATAATGCAAGTTAGTTCCAAATAAAAATAAGCCTATTCTTATGTAGAGCAAGATAATGGATGATAGGTGGAAGCTAACTAAAGCTAGACATCCATGATAGAAGGAATGTGACTAAGTTAAGACTAGTTAACTCTCAATCACTCTCAATAAAGAGGCGAGTTAACTTACTTTAATTGAGATAGAAGTGGCCTTGAGTAAATAGAGGTGGCCCCTAACTACATTCAATCAAGGATTGATGAGGTAGTGATGATAGTTGTGTACCTCAATTCAAGGTATATACATCTCATTATTAGCTACTTATGTGAGAATAAATAAATAACTTAATTATCTTGAGTAAAATTATTAAATAGGTGCAATATCACTCTTGGGATATAATATATCCAAGGTGAATAAAATATTACACCAACACTACCTTAGTAGAAATTCAAACAAACTTCTACATACATTTTAATTGTCTCTATTTCACGTACTTTCCTTCAACCATGGATGTTCCTTGTAGTCCTCTTACAAGATTTTTAGGATGTAATTCTAGATGAAACTTCCAACATTTTGTGTCAAAGTATTCATCTTTAACACAGTAATTACAATGATCCTTTAAATATTTGCAAACACACAAATTGACAATATTTTTTATCCTTTTCACTCATCCTTTGCATAAGGAACTTACATTTTTGTAGGGGTTTTAGATGACTAATTTTTCTCTTTTTTGGGGGCTAATTTAATGATTGAATTTATTTGGAGGAATCTCCATTAATTTTATTCTTTTCCTCCTAAATGTTAAATGGTTAATACATTTTTCATGATCAAAGATATTGTGGCTTGATATATATGACACATCCTTATGCATGGAAGTGGATTTCCCATATACCTAGTCAAGATGTCTTCTTTTAAGTTCAAGCTCATAAAATAACTATTATGTAATACTAACATTTGCATAATATAATTGTAATATACTTTAAATATTGCTACCTATTTTTTTGATTAGTCTCATGCCAGCTAGATACAACTATTTATTAAACAATTCTTAAATTTATTCCAACTACAAAGTATTGGTCTCTTTTTCTTGTTCAAAGAATTTCCCACCAAATTAGAGAATGACCCTCCATTTTTAGACAAGTATTTTTTTTCCTTAGTAACTTCATACATATTAAAGTGAACTTACATTTGTTGTAATGATTTCTCTACTATTTCACCATGTACTTGTTCTTCAAAAAAATTAAATTCAACTTTGAAAGAGAGACGACTATTCAATTTCTAAAGGGAAACAAGTAGAGTCTCTTACCTAGTTTTGACTTTATGTTTTGCATTGCTTATTTGTGGTGATGAAATTTTCTTAGTTCTTGGCCACGAAGCTTTGTTGCCTCATCATATATCCATGCTCATTTAAAAATAATGTATTTAAGAAGGATACAATTGTTCCTTCTTAGATCATATTGTTGCCATAAAATGAATAAAACCATCTCCATAATACCCAAAGATTGAATTCTACTAATACAAATATTATTTATAGTCTCGTATTCCTAATTGTTTAAGATTACTTCTAGATTGAATGTAGTTCTTACTTGAATTGTACTTAAATACAACCATCTTCATAATTCCCAAAGATTAACTTCTACATATATAAATATGCTTTATAGTTTCTCACTCCTAATTATTGAAAATTCTTATAGATTGAATGTTGTTCTTACTTGAATTGTACTTTAAATAAAAGTGTTGGGATGTAGATTATGTGAAGAATTTGTGTAGATAGGGAAAGGTCAAGCCCTTGAGAGTAATTGGAGCACAAATTGTAGAAACATGTACAACTAAAACACAAGATGAAGAAACAAGATCAACAAAGAAGTACCACTATACATAAACTTTATATTGTTAATATAGTGAGTGGTGATGCGTTTTTGCTAAGTTTTCTCCTAAGAGGGCTTGTTAGGGTAAATAGTGTGTCAATTGTGAGTGTGCCATTATTTTATTTTTAGTGCATTGTGGATTTTGTTGACATAACCCCTCTTAAATTTTATCATAATCTATTTACTTCAATATGGTATCATACCTTGGTTCTACTAAGATTCATGATTGGGAAATATTTTGGCCCTATAATAACCTTTTGACTAAGGGGAAGATTTGTATAGGTAAATCCAAGTTTTGTACACAATAAATGAAAAGAAATGTGAATGATGGAGACTAGAGACCACATGATGCTTGTGAATAAGGTTGATACCTTGAAGAATTTTTATAATTCATTGATGAAGTTAGATAGTAGTAAAAAGATTCATTGATGTAGGAAATAAATAGGCTTTTTATTATTGTTAAATACACCCTATATTGATATTAAAAATATTTACATTTTCTTCAACATTTTTTTGTAGTTTTCACCATGACCATCTCCATCTACAACTGGACTTAGACAGTTCTATCCCTGACCCAAAATGAGCTTTACAACCCTGCTTTTACAAAACTCAAAATGGCCCTTGGGGAGGATCAAAATCGCCAGAGAACATCAATGCCCTTTTACACACCAGAAAATATATTCTACTATTCAAAGGACTGACCCACGCCTATATGGCTACTATTATTGAACTGACACGAATGATTGAACATTACCAAAAAAAATAGTTTAAACCACATAGTCTAGAGTCTAGCCTTGCCTTCAAGCTGCAGAACCCACTGTCGCGACCCGTTCCAAGCCCGCCATGCTTAGTCCTCCTCATCATCAAACACCTCCCTTCTCTTGAAAGCCAGGTAATTTTCCACGACCGGACAATCAACTCCACAATTTTGATGAGCATGGTGTCCATCGTTCGATATCCATTCTTCCCTAGTACCGAAATCCCAGTCGTCATCACCTCCTGTCACTATCTCTCCTACCAGCCCTTCGTCCTCTACATACCTCATAGCCCATCCATTCCATCGTTCGGTATCCATTCTTCCCCAGTACCGAGATCCCAGTCGTCATCATCTCCTATCACTATCTCTCCTGCCAGCCCTTCGTCCTCTACATACCTCATAGACCAGCCATGGGGAGGGTCAAACATATCTTTTCCACTCTGAGAAGGAAGAAGATGCCTCTTTCTCTCTCATCCCAAAGTTTCGGTCAATGATTCAAACAGAGGGGCAGTTATGGTAAATGATAATGTCTGTACAATCCCTACTGATATGTCCTGGCTAGTTACATGACCTACAAATGATGTCATTGAATCTTGGTGGACCTCTTGGAGGACCTCTTTCATCAAGCATGCCCTTTGGACACTGTCTAGCAACATGACCTGAAATGTTGCAGATATTACAAACGGGACTGTTAGGACAGTCACGAGCCAGATGGCCAGTTTTGCGACAGTTATTGCATGCCTTCTCATTGGTACAATCCATAGCTATATGCCCTTGCTTATAGCAATTGTTGCATAACCTCATATCTCCAGGCGGGACACGTGGAGCTGCACAATCTCGAGAGAGGTGACCAACGTTTCCACAAGTGTGGCATATTGGATCATTAGTGCATTGGCTTGCAACATGCCCAGGCTCTCTACAGTTCCAACAAAGGGACTTTGTAGAGTACTCAGATGCAATGTGCCCTGGAAGCCCACAATTATTGCATGCTGAAACATTTGGGCAATCTCGGGCATAATGCCCTAGCCACTTGCAATTCTTGCAGTATTCATCATCATCCTGGAGGGTCGGCGGAAATCTCTCCGGTGGGGCACATCGCGATAATAGGAGCAATCGCTAACGATGTCGCTACAGAATGAATGAATGAATGAATGAGATTTTAGTAACGTTCACGAGATCAAAACGGTCTAAGGGACCAAGGAACACAAAAAATTACGCAAACTCCAAATTCCTCTCAATGTTGGACCTTCTTTTATGAATTTTGACCAAAAAGCTGGCAATCAAGTTGATCTTCTCCTCATCGAATAACTCGTGCAAATTGTCAATCTTTAAGTGGTTCACATACTGAGTATGGAGATCCTCGTAGGCTGTGCACTCCTTGATAAAGTGCCATTCTGTCTCCACCGCTCCTTTGCTACAAAACTTGCAAATTTTGTCCTCCCATGCTTCTTTAGGAATAGTCCACCTTCCGGTCTCACACCTAAAATGATGAGACCCGGTCCTCAACTGAGCAATTAACAACCTTGCTTTCCCTTTAATATCTGCCCCTAAATAAGTTTTTTCACCGTGTTCCCAAGTTGGGTTGAACTCTTTAACATAGTGTGCTTTTTTCGGACCAATCTGCTTTGTCCACATGGCAGTCATGAATTTTTTGGTAACATAATTTTTAATTTCCTCCTTGGTGTTAGGACACTCATGCAAGACGATGACCCATTTACTCAGCCAATTGACATTTTGTTTCATCCATGTTTTCTTCCTACAGTTTAAGGCCTCCTTCACAACTATTTTGGGCCAGTAGTGGTTATCCATGTTTTCAACCTTCTTTAAGTAGTTTAGCAAGCGAATTATAGCCAGAGCCTCCAACGAAAAGGTTCCTGATTCAGCCAAGATAATATCATAAGGGATTGAGGTTTTGACTTTAAGGTTGCAGATAATGGTATGTTTTTGAATTCTTTCAAGTTGTCTCCATCGATACTTTGACATGTTGCTACCCCACACTTCGCAGCCATAAAGAACCACCAGAGTGACCAGCAAACCAAAGAGGGTTTTCCTAGTCTTCCAATCCCAAAGTTCAGCCGACGACTTCTTCCTCTTCCTCTCCTTCTTCCCCCTGCTCTTGCTGGTGCTTGTGCTTAGATGCCGCTGCAGCTCCTCCCTCTTCTCCTCCTACGTGAATCCTATAAATAGGCATTTATTACCTCAATTGCTCCCTCTTCTCCTCCTACGTGAACCATATAAATAAGCATTTATTACCTTATATGAACAAGTGGGAGATATTTAGGAAATTATTGTACACTTAGCATAATGCCCCTAGTGGATTTAGAGACTTAGCAAATTAATTCTCACAAGTTGAGGCGATAGTGTTTAAGGTGTGGGTATGTATAATACACGATAAGGTGGGAATTGGTGAAGTTGAAAGGTTCGGAATGAGCCCATCAGGGATCAAGTCTTGTTGAGTGCAAAGCCCCAACACCTAAAAAGGGATGAGGTCGGGATCGTACCCCAGGCGGATTTTGGCGGAATGGATACCCCTCAAACCTTGGCTGCTAAGCTAAAGGGGACCCCCTCAGGGGTATCTCCAACAAAAATAAAAAATAAAAAATGTGTTAGAGTGTATATGGCACATGTGCATATACCATGGAGATTATTTTGGAAATCATTTTTATATAAAGCACAAACCCAATAAGCTATTTGTATATATGAATTTATGCTAATTTATATTTTGGATGTTTCTATGCAAGTATATACCAAGTGGGAGATTCTAGGAAAAGTTTGTACACTTTAATCTCCTTGATAGGAACAAAATACTTGGCACATCACCTCTTGCAAGGTGAGTAGGACCCATATAAATATGAAACTTAGGGTGGGGTATGGAGAATACAAGGAAAGGTGGGATGTTGGAGGGAACATCTATTATAATGTAAGATGTGTAAGAATCATTTATGATGCGTAAGAACAAATATTATAACAAGGGTTATTTTGGAAAGCATCTTTGGTTAGTTATTTTTAGCTACTTTTAAGATTATCTTGTAAGAGCATATCTTCACCCATTATTGCCCATACAATAAAGGGAGTCACTAAGACATCTTTGACTGGATATTTTTAGTTGGTGTAAGGAATCTTGTAAGACCTTTGTACATGCATGCAAATGGGGTGAGTTATTTGTATTGTGGCCTCCTTAGATGAAGATTTGGATTCTACATGGGTGGTTTCACCCATGGTTTCACCTCATCTCAAGCATCAAATATATAGGAGAAGCAATCCATGAAACCATGAGTAGTAAACCAAAAATGATGAGCCAAAAAATAACCCAAAATTGACACCCAAATCAAGCCCCCAAATTCCAATGCCCTATTCCAAAAAAATCATTGGATTTTTTTAACAAATTCTCTTACACTTGTCATAAGCTATCATAAATATTTCATAAATAACTCCACAAGATGGGTGTTGTATTTTGGCTCTGTTATCTCCATTTAAAGATGTTCTATGTCATGCCATGATATGTTTTATGAGTTGGCCAACAAGTCATGTAAACAATGCAACCATCGTTTTACATGCTCTTATTCATCTTACAATGTCATTATATGTTCTTACACATATCTATGACATTAGATACTCTTAAAACGTATTACACACATAATACATTACCTTACACATGAAAAAAGTCACCAAATCATAGTGGGATGCCCTATTCATGAGGGCTCATAAATAATACATAAATAAATAATAATTAAATGTTAAAATTGCAAGGTGTATAATACCTCTTTCCCGCAATTCTCTTTTTTCATATACTTTACAAGAGAAAAGGGAAACAAAACTATTGTCAAGTATTTGCTAGGGGTCGAGAGGCCCATAAACTCACCATTCCACATGAACTTCTTCATTCTCATAGGCTTTGTCAATACACTTGTAACATTCACCAAATTGCCAATATTATCAAGCATCACCCTCCCATCCTCAACCATTCTAAGGAAAAAATGTACTATATGTCAATGTGCTTCGTTTGTATGAAAAAATAAGTAATTTTCCAATTTGATAATACTCTAATTGTCACATCTAATGTGAGTTTCTATATGAATCAACCCAAAATTTGAACACAATATCTAAATCTATATGGTATCTTTACAATCTTGAGTAGTTGCAATGTACTTGGTCTCTATGGACAAGTGACCACAAATTGTCATTTTCTCATCTAGTTGATAACACCATGAAATATGTTAAAGACATAACCACCAGTAGATATCATGTTGTCAACATTGTCCCAATTAGATTCCACATAACCTCAGATATCCACTAAGTGCTAAAGATAAACTAAGGAACCATCTCACTTATAACATATTGAGTACTCAAAATCACCCACAAATATTTGAAGACCCTCTTTACTACAACATAATGATCTAGTATAGGATTAGCCATGAAATGACTCCAGACTCCTATTGCTTGGGAAATTTCTAGTCTAGTACAAACTATAATATACATCAGTGATAACTTTAAGAACACCCCCCCCCCCCCCTAAAAAGATATAAAATTCTGATGAATCTTTCATTTTTTGGAAAATAAAAAAAATAAAAATTCTATTGGTGAATCTTTTCTTTTTTTGAAAAAAAAAATTATAATTACAATTTTTTTAAATCACTAGAAACTTGTAGAAAATATTAGCGAATTATAAATATACATAAAAAAGATATAATTTTGTTGGAAAATTATACTTGTATTAAAAAAAAGTTTGGTGGTGAATTATAGATAGAATTTAAATAAAGAAATATTTTTTCACAAATTATATAATTTTCAAAACTCTAAAATTAATTATTTGGTGAATGTGCTAGTAAGTTTTTGAAAAAATATAATAATTGATAGCTTTAAATAGATTTACATTTACATGATCAAATGATCATAGATCAATGGCATAAGTTCTATTCCAAGTCGAAGTTGTGACACACCCACATTTTTAAAGTCTTTAGAATAGTGATAAGTGTTAACAAGTCTTTTCAAAGTACGTAGATCAAATACATGGATGACTCAAATTACAATTTACATTGATGTACTTATAATGTTATAATAAGTTTTGATCATCAAATGTATGTAGATCAATGACATAAGTTCTATTCTAGGATGAAGTTCTGACATACCCAAATTTGTACATAGAGTCTCCAAAATAGAGACAAGTGTCAATGAGTTTGGTAATCCTTGTAAAAATTTCTAGGCTTTTAGTGTCTAGATCTCATAGAGTTACTAAGAGTCCTAAAACCTCTAGCATCTAACTTACACTTGTTGAGTGGTTGAGCCAGCTTCTACCTCTTAAGTAATTTTATAATGTATTTGGCTACATTGTTCTACTAGCCTCTTGAGCTACACTATTGGTCAAGCCCTTTTCCTAAATATTTTAGCAATACCTCTGCCTACTTGTATATGAATGCTCATATGGTGGTCCTTGAGCAAGTCCATGTGGCATCACTTGGTTAGTAGACCTCGTTAAGTGGTGTAGCAAGTGGCTATCCCTTATTCCAATGTGCAATCCTTTCTCAATATAATTTATAATTAAACTCCCTTGATGATGTTTGTGATGGTGTGTTTTGTCGACACATGTCCTCAACATTAGTTAGGTTGGGTAACATTATATTTTCTCTCAAGCCCAATAATTAGCTATTATTGAATCGAAAAGTGTTGCAAGAATGAAGGTGTTGTCATTGATGTCAAATGGTTAACTAGTTATCCAATGGTTGTTGTTGTCATTGATGTCATGGATGCAAGTTATTAGCTATATATGTCGAGGATATTGAAAATTGTAAAGGAAAAGGTTGCAAGTGTTCAGTGGTTGCTCTAGGTTTTGCTCCAAGATTTGCTCCTATGTTTGTGTGGGTTAGATATGTTGATCATGGTTGTTGGAAGCTGCTATTTCCAAATTTGTGATTTTGATTCATTGTACAATGCGAGTTATGTTCACCAGTTGTGAACTGTGGTTTTTTGTGTATCTGGTCGAGGTCTGGGAGGAATGTTGTTGGTTCGGATTTCTTTTTGTTTAAGTATTATGACTTACGGTTCTAGATTTAAGTTGTTATGATCGTATTACAGATAATTTTGGTGTCTGGAAAGATTGGATCGTGTTAAGGGTTGTGTGTGCTTAATTATTCTATGTGTTTTACAATGGCTTGGCTAACCTTGTGTTAAACACTACCTTCAAAGTTCATGAAGCGTGTTGGGACTTATTTGGGTCCTCATCAAGTGTGTGATTGGGTCACCCTCATTCTAATTCCACCCTATAATGTTTTGGCACTGACCTAATTTGAATTTAAATTATGGATGGCCAACTTTGGATATGTTTCAAAGTTGAAGATGGTATAAATACAGGATGAGTTATTTGTGAAATATTTAAAAAGAGATAAGTGCAAAGAAATAGAGCAAATAGGTGCGAAAAGGATGTGAAATAGTGTGTGTATGTGATGCAAGTGTGACAAATCAATGTGAATTCTAAATGTTGAGTTTTTGGATGCAATGAGCTAAAGGTGTACTCTATCATTCATGCATGTTTGCAAGTGTCTAAGCGAATTATGGTGGAAATCTCTATTGCATTGAGATTGTCTTCTCTATGTAATATATATCTTCTATATTCTTTGTATCTCTATGGCAATGAGCCCTCCGGGTGGTTAACCCTTGTTGGACAGTGAGTCCCGATCTAGACAGTTAGTCTTGTTTTGGAAGTGATTCTTCTCTGGCAGTGAGCCTTTGTAATCGATTTTGATATTCTTTGTATTGTGAGCTAATCCTCACTGTGGTTTTTCCCTTATTGGGTTTTCCAAGTAAATTTGGTGTTACTGTGTTTGTGTGATGCTTTTCAGTTTTTGCCCTTGCACTTATGTTTAATCTTTTTAGCAAAGTAAAGGATTTGTGATTGATCTAAGTTCTAGTGAATGTTTTAAAGGTTAAAGTTTGGTAAAACTGATTCGCACCCCCCTCTCAATTGTCTTGTTCAACAATTGGTATCAAAGCTTATTCCTTGTAGAAGAGCTTCACTGCTTAAGGAAGGTCCAAGATGGCTGCCAAGTCACTTATGAGTATCTGAAGTTCGATGGAGCTAATTATGCTATCTGGGAAATATTGATGGAAGATTATCTAGAGTTTTGTGGATATTATGTGGAGAAAGCTTACAAGACTGTTTACACTCTTCCTCCTAATGGTCAGAGTACAATTGATGAAATCAAGGCACATGAAGCAAACAATAAGGTGAAGTTCCTTTTGAAGAATAGTCTTGTACATTCCAAGTTGATTAAAGTTCAAAATTTGAAGATTGCTAAAGAAGTTCGGGATGCTTTATAAAATGCACATGAAGGAGATGAAAGGGTCAAAGAGGCAAAGTTCCAAAATTTGGAGACACAGTTTGAGCTCCTGCATATGTCTAAAGATGAGAATGTTAAATCCTATGTATAGAGATTAGATGAGATAGTAGGTGGAATGTCAGTACTTGATGCTATGATAGATGAATCTAGAATTGTAAAGAAGATTCTTAGAACTCTCACTGATGCTTACAACAAAAACGTATGTTCTATTGAAGAGAATATAGACTACAAGACTTACACTAAAGATTGGTTATTGGGAACCCTGACATCTTATGAGATGAGAAAGTCGAATTTGAGAAATGGATCCAAATCAGAAACTACTTCTAAGGCTACAAAAGCTAAAGATTCATATGAAGAAAATCTTGATGAAGTAGAAGCTAATTTTGTGAGATGGATGAAGAAAGGCTCTGATAAGTATGAAGGTAAGTTACCCTTTAAATGCTTTAGTCATGGAGGAATAGGTCATTATGCTTCAAGATGTCCAGAAAGAGCTAAGAGGAATAAATAAAGATTTAGCAAAGAAAACAAAGGTAAGAAGATCAACAAAGCATATTATGTGAATGAGGATGCTAGTATTTCTCATGAGGAGTTTGGCTATAGAGATCATGATGACAATGAATGCTTGTTCTTGCACTAACTCATTTGACCCCAATTTTTGACGAAAGCTATATAATCAGATGTATCATCGGGCACTTGTGCGAATTTTCATTTTTGTTAATTTTTATCCCCGACATTCATCGGAATGTCGGCAAACCTTTGTTTCATCAACATTTCGACGAAGATCTTTCGCCGAAATTGCGACGGACCTGCAAAGTTTAATTGTGGTGGGCATAAATTGAAATGAGCTCAACTATTTATTGCGACGATGTTTTGCTCGACGGTTTTCTTGGGGAAAATCAGAAGAAACTCAAGAAGATATCGCCAAGTTGAGGGTAGTCATGGTCTTTTTCCAGAATTCAAATATGAAGTCAGATTTGTACTTCCAGGTTTGAAAATCATATTTTAAAGCAACATCTCATCAAATTTCATTTTTAGTCTTGTGCATTTTTAGAATTTCATTTCCAGATTTTAGACCTGGCTTCACAAATTCTTTATAAGGGAATTGTTTATAACTGACAGAAAATTTTTGATGGATTTGGACAAAGATTATATTTGCAAGGTTTCAATTTTAACCCTAATGATCAATTTGCAATAGATTTGGGAGCCATAGCTAGATAATATCAAAGGCGTTGGTTGTTTTTTACTGTAACCAAGTTAATCTTCTAGACACATAGCATATAAAATCTCAGATAATAATGCCTTACAATACCATCAATCTATATTCTAACCCAATACTACTTATCAAATCCTTATATGAATATAGTCACCTATAACCTCACTCAAGCATTTTAATTAATTCCTTGAATTAAAGCCAAAATGAGAATTCACACACCATAATAGTGAGATGAACAGAATAACCCTTGATCATTTTATTCAAGATAATAATATATTCATACAATGGAGATACATGACCTTGAAATGAGTAATTTTCATTCAGATGCTAGTACTGTCTTGAAAATTAAGTACCTTTGAAACTAAAACCTACAACAGAATGACAACAAACCTAAGAATAGTATTTTCACTATAATATCAAGCTCTTTACAATTTCGCTCTGCAACTTCAGTTAGACTCGACTTAAAGATATCTAACTTGCTAACCTATATTTCTGGTCCTCAAATCCTTCTTATAGGGAAAATGAAGGAGCAACAAGCATCGAACCCAAAATACACCTGTCACTGGTCACTTGGACCGCCTTATGACATTTCAAAAATTGGTTACAACAACTAAGTCTCTGGAGAATCTTCTTGTTCATCCCGTCCACTAGAGAATAATTGGTGCATTTGCCAAACTTTGAAATCTTGCACCAAAACTGCCACCAAGACAACCAAAATTTGTTATAACCATAACCGCTGAGTTGTTAACTGCCAGTTGTAGACTCTGTCCTATTCTTGTTCAGTTAAGTACTTTTCTACCCATCCTTGATATTCCTCATCCGTTGGCCAATTAAAATTTACCACCTCATTTACCTTGGCATTGTAAGGTGTATACTTTACTGCTACTTGATTCGCCTCCCTTTCAAAAGATTCAAAAAATGTGCTAGTGAATTAATGATTTTATCCATACTACTCATCAGCATGTCATAATCTGAGTCATCACAAATCAATTTGATTTGTGCATTGATGATTTCATCTACCCTGTCCTATCATTGCTGCAATGATCTAACATTTCCTTGGGCATCTACAATATCTGGTAAAGATGTGTCACTCCAGTCATCAAAACTCTTTACCAACTCTTTAATCCTCCTGCTGAAATCATCAGGTAAGGCCTGGAAACCTTGTAGTGACTTCACAAAGTCTTGAGTAGGCCTTGATTGTTGAGGCCTATTAGCTGCATTTTGAGATTTTAATTTCCAGATTTTGTTGTTCAAGTTCAATATTCTGATTTTAGGATTCTAAAAGTTGGAAATCATAGTAAAATCAGAATTTAATAATTTCTAGAATTAGCATTTGAAAGTGTTTTTTGGGGTCATTAACTTCAGACTATCTTCTCTTTTGTAGGGGTGGTTGCATGCCGAATTTTTTGGGTGTAAAATATCATAATTATTATATTTTGTTACCTGTGTATGATTAAAAATTATTGGAGTGTGAGTTTGATATTTTTTTAAGATCTAAATATTCAAGTTTGGTAAAGAAAAATCATGTCAGATAATATTAGTCCATAACAAAATGAACAGATAGTTGCTAGATTGTGGGCTATATTGAAAAGAAAAGGTGATGGGAAATGTTATTGTCCTTGCAATAATTGCAAGGGCTTAAAGACGAGAAGACTTTTAATCACAACAGCTGAGAAACATTGTAGGCAACATGGTCACGTTGAAGGGGGGCATGATTATCGTCCATTGGTAAGTTGTTCATTATATGTGTTTATATTGATTGAATTTGCAAATGTTTATATTGTTTTAACATTTGATATATATATAAAAAATCACTTGATCATGATCATGGTTTATTTGTGTCGATCATTATTATAAAGGTGGGGCACCCTAGGGCACATGATATGAATTATCACGGCCCGGAGAATGTGGTTTTGCAAGCGGAGGAACATGGAGTTGTGAATATCGAAGATGAAGTTAATGATCCTATGGAAGAAAATGATCATGCGCCAGAAAACACAATTGAAGATGATGGTACAAATACATTGATCCATGACACGTGTAGTGGCACATATGATCATGTTGATCAAGATGACTTTGATGATGTTCATGATTTACCTGTACTTGAGAAGGCATACGAGCCCCTTTATGAAGGCTCCCAAACAACTCTTCTCTCTGGTTGTATTGTTGTTGGTGAACTTGAAGGTTATGAATGGTTTATCCAACATAGCAATCTCACGGATGTTAAGGTATGTCATATATATCATCTTTTTTTATCTATTTTAATTGTTGTTAGTTCATCGCTAGTAAATAAAGGATGAAGTATGTACCATTAATATTCTTTATATTAAGAAATTATTTTTTGTTGTAGATTGATTGGTGAATTTTTGTTACCACCATCAAATATTTTACCTCGCTCATACAGAGATTTATCTGGCATTATGAAAGATATTGGAATGGAGTATCAAGCAATAGATGCATGTCCCAATGATCATATTATATATCATAAACAACATGAATTTGCAACAGAATTCTCGGAATGTCATATCAGTAGATATCGAACAGATCAACTAACAAAAAAGGTGCCTCGCAAGGTTCTTCGTTATATTCTCATTATTCCATGTATGCAACAATTATTTAGGTGTGAAAGCTTAGCGCAATTTATGGATTACCATGCACGTAATAGAAGTGGAGATGAGATTCTTTGAATGTCTACGGATGGTTCTGCATTTAGGGACATGGAGGAAAAATGGCCACACTTTAAAGAAGAACCTCGTAATCTCAGGCTTTCATTGGCAGCGGACGGTGTCAATCCATTTGGAGAGCTGAGATCTATTTACTCGGTGTGGCCTGTTTTTGTTATCAACAATAACATTCCTCCATGGATGTCAATAAAGAGGGAGCACATAATGTTGGCAACGATTGTTCCAGGTATTTGTTTACATCAATTTTATTTAACGTAGCAGCATCTCATTTGTCTTATTTGTTGCATAATGACTTATATGTTTTTTTATTTAATAGTCATGTACATGAATTTATATATATTACAGTAAAATGGTTATAATAATTATGTAATGTTTATGTTCATTCAACTAGGTAAGTACCAAGTTAAAGATATGAATGTATATATTGAGCCTCTTATTGACGAGTTACTAAAGTTATGGAATGGCGTCACTATGTATGACGTATCTAGACCAATAGGACAAAGACAATTTCAATTCCATGCAATGCTTGTATGGACAATTCATGATGCCCCAAGGCTAACACATTTTTCTGGTATGTTATAACGTTCGACTGCATGACTTTAACGATATTTAATTTTATGAAGTAGATATCATGCATGTTTTTTAAGTAATCTATTCATTATATATAATTATAAAAATTGACATATTTAATCCAATTATATATGATTTGCAGGTCTTCAAACAAAGAGAAAATTTGCATGTCCAATTTGTGGTCCAAAGATGAAATCTCATTATTCAACAAGTTTAGGAAAGCAGGTGTTTGATGAGTATAGGCACTTCCTCCACAGAAATCATAAGTATCGAACTACTGAAAAACATCTTTTCAATGGGAAAGAAGAGACTGCATCAAAACCATGAAGAATGACACCTCGCCTATGGAAGTTGGAATATAATAGAATTAATCGTCAAGGTTATACATCGGATCAAATTTTTTATCTATCATTTATGATATGTTTTGAATTTATATTTTTATATTGTGTTGTGTTTACTCATGCTGTAATTGACAATGATTGCCGTTGTTAATTTGGTTAACTTATATGCTTCATGAAGGTCATCAAGGCATTAATGGTCGGCTTCCATAGGGACTGAAAATTTATCCTAGACAATTTAGTAGGTTGCCCTACTATGAGTAGCTACAAATTGTGCATTTGTTTGATACAATGCATATTGGAAAGAATATGATAGAAACGTTATGGAAAATATTGGATGGAAGGCATGACAAAGAAAAAATTGTCAAAATTTGTAGTGACATTCAGGAAGTCAGTCATGCAATGAAAAATGTCATTCAATTAAATAGTGATGGAGACCAAATTAATATAAGTGCCCTTCCTTGGTTATTAACGGAGCAGCAAAGCAATGCTATAAAACAAGTCATACGAAAAATTCGATTTCCCACAGGATTTGTTGCGAACATAAACAATATCATAAGAAAGAAAGGTGAATTTGGGTTAGGGATGAAAACGCATGATTGGAATACCTTCATTAAGGTAATTATTTTGGTATATTATATATATATGTATACTACATGTACTTTTCAGTGTATCATGTTTACTACTTTTGGAAAAATATTAATGAAAAGATCATTTTATAATTGTTGCAGTACGTTCTACCTCTATCTCTCCCAGACAACTTTGACAACAATGTCAAACAAGTTATATATGATCTTGAAAAATACATGAGGTAAGTAGCGATATTTGTTCAATTCATTGTATATTTTTGTTAAATCTCGTTAATATATTTGTGCTTTGAATCACTTGTAGATGGCTGTCATCTAAAGCAATCCATAAAGAAGATATAAATTATTGGAAGAGAAAAATTCTTCGTCTAATGTGTGAAATGAAAAAGTGTCTACCTTCGACATTTTTCAATGCACAAGAACACTACCTCATACACCAAGTTGAGGAGATTGAATTGTGTGGACCTGTACACACAAGGTCAATGTGAATGGTTGAAAGGCACTTGAAATTTTTGAAGGCTTTGGTTAGACAAAGAGCACATCCCGAGGGTTCTATGGTGGAGGGATACATGGTATACCAGAGCATGGTGTACATTACTTAATATCTTCCTAAGTTTGCAGCAAAGATCCATATAGATCGCATTTGGGATCCCAACTCCATTAAAAAATTCAAAGGGGAGTACCTGATGGGGAAAGGTAGATTGAGGAAAGTGACAAGTAATTATAAGATGGTCATGGAGATTAATTAGAATACATTTTACATTTGGTTTTTATGTATATTGTACTTATTTAATTATTAATCTTTCAATATTCATCAATTATAAATTAGGGTCGTATACCGTGGTAATTAACTAATTATACGTCATTTGTGAATTTCATTTTTTTTTATACAGTTGGTCGAGAGTGGGATGCACTACATTTGTACATCGCAAACAATCTTGATTGGATGATGGTATGGATTGAACGATGTCAACAATCTGGTCGCATATTAACATGGGAAGGTGTGGCTTCATTGGTTAAAGAAGCTCATCGTAATGTAGACTCCAATGTTGCACCAAGGGAAATTGATTTAGCATATGGTTTAAGAGATAAACAAGTATGTATAAATATATTAATCACCCATATTATTTAATTATTTTCAATTATATTGATGTATATATATGTTGAGATTTTTTTTTCTTTGCATACATTCGGCCAAGAATAAATATGTTTATCAACTGACGATATTGCAATAAGTTTTACATGTTTGACATATTGCAGGTGAAACACTACAAGGCTATGTGGTGCAATGGTCATAAACTTTGAATCAAAAAGTTGGATGACATGAAGAAAACTTGTGATTTAGGGATAATTGCAGTCTTCCAGGTGACTAATGTTTCATCTAGAAGCGACATACATCCAGAAGTCTCAGAAAATCAATACTATGGGATTTTGGATGATATACTTGAGTGTGACTTTAAGTCCTTCAAATTAGTTTTGTTTGTTGTCCTATGGTACAGGCTACGATTGAATGAAAATGATCCTGAGAGAACTGTTATTGAACATGATAATGGATTTACCATGGTTAATACAAGGTATTTTGAGCGAGCTGGAAATGAGCCCTATGTTCTTCCAAGCCAATGTGAGTAGGTATTTTACTCAGAGGTTCCAGGTAAAGCGGGTTGGTCATATGTTGTTAGACATGATCCAAGAGGAAGGCCGGTAAAGTATAATGTGGTGGAAGAAGAAGATATTGAAGAAATAGAAGATGATGTAGATGATGATCAGGATCAACAGTTAGTTGATGATGTGCCTGACGAAGATGTCGAAGAGGAGGAACTAGATCATGATGATGTAGGAGTTAATGTTCATGAAGATGATATCCATGTGGATGATGACATTATCAAAACTGATATCAATGATGATGATGATGATATGACCAATCCTTACAATGTTGAATCTGGATCGGATGATACAGACAAAGAGTTGGATGAAGAAGAAGATCAATGACATTGAAATGTATGAGTTATGTGATTGTATTATCTATTTGATATTAATTTCTTGATAGAATTATTCTGTGGTTACATAATTAATCTATGATGTTTTATTTTAATTATATTTGAATTATATTAGAATATGTTCAGTTAACAGATGTAAAAAATAAAAAGGATAAACCAAAATATGAAAGCGTGAGACCACTGCCTTGTTGGGTGTATGGAGTCTAATGAAGATCTATAGAAATGTAATCTATGATGGCAATAATTCAAAGTGTTTGACACATAGATGTAGTTTATAACTTGTATAAATGTGCAAGTAAATGACTGACAAACTCTACTTGAGATAGAATGACAATCCTAGTTATGTGATTCTTCTTATTGATCCAATTGATACTCTTCAGTTACTGTGATTGACTAGAAGGGTTTAATCTTTACTTGAAAGAACCAAATAATCACATCACACAAATACAACAAATGTGTATCGGTAAACTGAATATATTTATATGCTTCATATATCAATTTAGACAACAGAAAAGCATCAAAATGGAGACAACCAGATAACTGTATAATTCCACAAACAGTTGATACCAAGATTAAGCCACAAGTTCAGACATCTTCATTAACTTCATCAAAATTCATACATGCATCTGAGTCTTTTAAAGGAAAGTTTCATTGTTGTATCTTTCTCCTATCCGCCTATATTTGTTTTACATTATGAAACAGATATAAATATATCAAAATTGTGAAAGGGCGCGTCCTTTGAGAAATGTCTTTTGCTTAACAACAATAACAAACTAGAAATTATGCTCTATTAAGCCATAAATAGATGTTTTGATAGATAATCTCGGTAAGCTAGCCGCTTGTGTGTATCAGCATCCTCTAGTGCATTCCTTATGGCTAGCTCCATTTCAAAAATATTCTCATTCTGTTCACATGCCCTGTCCATTGTTAAATCATTTCCTGTGGCTGTCTCCAAAATTGTTTGCATCATCGTCTAGCATTCCTTCATCCATCCTGTGGTAATAGACACTGTTTTACTCCTCTTCGATTAAGTACTTGTCCACCCATCTCTGATACTCTTCATCCGTTGGCCAGCAAAATTTCATGACCTCATTCACCTTAGTATTGTAAGGTGTGTACTTCACTACAACCTGATTGGCTTCCCTTTCAAAAAACTCTAAGAATGTATTGGTGTTAATTATCTTATCCATACTATTTACCAGCAAATCATAGTTTGAATCATCACAAATCGATTTGATCTGTGCATTGATAACTTCTTCTGCCCCATCCTGCCACTGTTGCAATGTCTTAACATTTCCTTGTGCATCAATAATGTCTGGCAAAAATGTATCATTCCAGTCATCAAAACTCTTTATCAACTCCCTAATTCTTCTACTGAAATCATTAGGTAGGGCCTGGAATCCGCTCAATGATTTTACAAAGTTTTGAGTAGGCTTCAATGACTGGGGCCTGTTGTCCGCATCAAACCTAGAAGCTTTGTACATAATATCTAGATCGTTTGCCCTAGGGATCCATTTCTCAACCAAAGGCAAAACTATTTCCCGATCCCTATTGATATTTTTTATTCCATCCAAGAATAAAGAATACAAAGAATGTACAGATGGTAATTTACCATCAACCTTTTCATTAAGATGCCTCAAAACTGTGTCAACCACCTCACTTTGTTTGGCAATTGCATCATCCTCACTTGCCTTTAAGGCAACCTGCAATTCTGTGATCCTATTCAACATTTGCTTATTGGTGGGATCCACAGAATATTCAACTTCTTCTTCAACTGGCCCTGGTGTAGGACTGAGAGCAGGTGCTTGGATGGGGGACCTCGGAGTTGAAACAATTGGAGTAGTATGGGGGACCGATCCTACAATAGACGGTAATGCTCTGATACCAGGAGCACTGGAGGATTCTCCCACCTGCCCATATTTCAACCTATCTACTTTAGATTGTAGCTCAACATTCCTTTCTTGCATCCTACTATATTCTGCAATTATCATATTGTATTTCTCCATCATACTCTTCTTTTCACCTCTTCTCTCTCAGCTGTCTTTTGGGCCAATTTGGCCACATTCACTGTCAGGCTTGTAGCTTCTGTTGTTGAATTTTCAGAAGCTTTCTTGATGATTATCCCTCCCCTTAGGTGTGGGCTAATATCAGTTACATTTGGCTTTCTGCCCTGGAGTGCCAATTCTCGTATGGCCAGAGTTTCATACTCCTCACTGAAGGCAGAGTCCTACAGAGCTACCTTAACCTATTCTTCACTATTTTGTATAGGGTGCTTGGACTGTAAGATAGCATTGAATGCAACCACATCAGCTATGTCCCATTCAAGAAAAAGTAAGACACTAGCCTGAGTCACAAGTCTTCTTCCCTCCTCAGGAGTAATGCCTTTGAATTCTTCCATTAATTCGGCCTTGACCTCATCATCATTCTCCTGCTCAGACCTATCAGGTCTTGATTCTCTCCTACTCTTGCATTTGTTCTGGTACTCTTCTAGTTTCATCCTCCAAACTAGTTGCAAGAATACAAGAGTCTTTACAAATGCATCATTGTCCAAGAATGCCTTGCAGGCATCCATCCTAGCATCTTGTACACATTGCCCCTTTACATCCATGTCAGAAAGCACCAATTGTGTTGATCTAGGAGGGGAAGGGATACCAACCTGCATGTCTTGATCAGTGACAATTATCTCATCCATCAGAGTTTCCTGCGTTTCCTCAACTCTCTGCCTCTTAGGGCTTGGCTCTGATGGTAACACTACAGGATCACCTCTTGGTGGTGAATCTAGATCCACAATCCTTATCCCTCCGGGTGCTCTAATCCTTGGACCCAGCTGTGATGATGCTTGCATGACTTGTCTTCCCTTCTTATCCCCTTCATCCTCAGCACTGCTCACATTCCTCTTTCTCTTGTATAGAGGCCTGTCAACTAGTGGTTGATAAGCTAGCCTTGTTTCTTCAGGCCTCACATCCGGTCTTTCTATACCAAAATCTAATTCCAAACTGACCCTCTTGATCATCAAGGTGGCCATGATACTTTTGAAATTAGCCATTAAGAAGTTTATTCTCTTGTGAAATGGAGTGAACTCCATTAAAGGATCATATTTTAGATCCATTTTATGTATTATAGCCAACAACTTTTCATATGAAATTCATTTTTCTTTATTCAACTCCTGCCTATTCAAATCAAACTCATTTCTAATTAGGTCCTCGGGAAAGTTGAATTCATGTGCAAATTTGCCACCTTTAATTCATTGTCAGAACAATGCAAAGAATCCCTCAGGGTCATGTTGTCTCCTAGGACCATTCCTCAAATTGAAGACATCAAAAAACCTTCCAAAGTGGACCCATCCTCCCTTGGAACAGACAAAATCAAAAACAACAATGTAGTCAGGGAACAAAGTCCCTTTTCCTTTCTTTGTTAGGTTGTCCTCATGAATACAACCTAGTTGCCACATTACTTCGGCAAACCGCATCCTTGATGGTACATTAAAGGGGAGGATATGAGGGGTTCCCTAGAAACCATACACCCTCAAGATAGTGCTTATAGGGTACAAGATGATATCACCCCAATTGTGACACACTTTTAAATTAGGCTTCCTCACCTTCGGTCAGAGGAAGTCATGCAAATCTTCAGGGACTCTTGGCAAACTTACCACCAACCGAGCCCTAAGTCTGGAGGCAAAGTAGTTATCAAACTGCACAAAGATGGCACCTCCCCTGTTGTAAGACAAATCTGCACTCCACACCTGTACTAGTAACATTTCTCCATTCACCTCCTGCCTCAACTCCATGTTTTTTGAGAAGAAAACAACATTCTTGTACATGAACATATGCATCAACAGGGAGTACCCAAAAAAAGGAGTGCCAGTATCCCCCACATGCAGCTTCACCAAACTCTCATGCATCTTGTCTGACAGGAATGATGCAAAGTCATATACCACAGAGAAGTTGGGATGCTGAATCTGGGTTCCTATAAACATGTACGCAAGTGGCATCACACTATTAGGGCTGAACCCTATAATCTGGCACAATGAATAAAATGTTGCCAGGAAGTGACTGGCAAAACAGCTCAGCCTGAAAGGCTCCTATTCATTTGGGCTTATAATAATTGTTGAATTGCCTGCCCTGGCCAGGTGAAGAGGAAGCAACTTCAATCTGAAAAGAGGCTTTAACCTTTTGTACTCCTCCTTCATGTTCTCGAAATCTATTTGGACTAAGAAAGGCTATACTCAATCAAATCAAAAATCTACGGAATCTCATCTACATTTAGGCTTAGCAGAATTCCACCATCATTATCCCTTACGACCCTTGTCACAGGATCATACCGTGCTGCCACTGCTCTAAGCAAGTCAACATCAGGGAACACATTTAGCACTGTTAGTTTCCCCATATCATATCTCTAAGCATTAGAGAAGGGGTGAGGTAAGTTTCACTGTCCATACCATAGCCTAAATATTTCAAGACCAATCATAGGAATCCTGGCATCTGCAATGTTATAATTTTTGCACAGTAGACCTTCGCCTAGGGTCTTTCCATTCATTAAAACCAAACCACTCTTCCTGTCATTTGTTGACAACGGGAGTCGATCCAAGAAGTCATCATACAAATTCCTCTTCAAATAATCAACATGGCCAGAGTGCTGCTTCGGTGGTGCCATCTTAAACAACTAGGGATTCTTTTAAAAAATCAAATCCTCGAAGAAACTAGGGGTACCCAGAACAAAAAAATAAAACACAACTGTGCAATTCCAATAATTCAAATGAACCAATAACCCTACGAAAATAATTAACAAAACCCCTTGACCAACACAATAGAACCCTTCGCAAAGACACGGTCAAATTAACCCAGCAGTTTAGAAAATAACTCATAGGATTTCGCACCTTGCAGAGAACCAAACTTCATGATGATCACTTGAAAAACTTTATCTCTAGCTCTGAACTGCTTGGAAAATACTTGAATGCTTTTGTGATGAAGATAGAAAAAGAGCAGATACTTTATGTTGATTGAATTGAGGCAGTAGACATCTCATCCACCATTATAGCTCATTTACATTCCGCCCCAACGGCTCCAATCGCATTTGATGCGAATTTAAACTTCAGTCGTCGATCTTTTATTTTTGTCAGATCATCGAACGACCATCTTCAAAAGGGCTGACGAAATCTCCATGTCAGCATCGAGGGCCCACCGCAGAAGTAGCGCCAAAGTAATACACGTGGCGCCCGCCCGTGATATCGTGATCACTAAACATCCTGCATCTTTGGATCACGCGATGGTGGGCAACCATTGATTGCTACAATCGGCGATCGTGTTCACTCACAATAGTCAGCAGCACCAAACATAACCGTTGAGCAACTTTTTACCAAGATTATAACATCACCGTCAATCTCGAGCACGTGCATCTCGTAGCTGTTTTAGTAACCCACTTTATAACGTATTTAAGTCCGACACAAATATTAAATGCTTTATTAATCCCTTTTTGACATTAGCATCTTGGGACACGTGGCACTCACCCGTGATATCGCAATCACCAAATAATTAGTAGTAATGTCATCGCGGGATCGCGGGGAGCGGTCAGGATCAATCGTAGGAAGATCGACATTCATTCAAAACACAACAATCAGCAGCACCAAACATAACTGTCGAGCAACTTTTTACCAAGATTACAACATCACCGTCGATCTTGAGCATGTGCATCTCGCAATTGTTTTAGTAACCCACTTTATAACGTATTTAAGTCTGACACAAATATTAAACGCTTTATTAATCCCTTTATGGCATTGGCAACTTGGGACACATAGCGCTCTCCCATGATATCGCAATCACCAAACAACCAACGGTGATGTCATCACGAGATCGCAGGGAGCAGTCAGGATCAATCGTAGGAAGATCAACGGTCATTAAAAACACAGTAGTCAGCAGCACCAAACATAACTGTCGAGCAACTTTTTATCAAGATTATAACATCACCGTCGATCTCGAGCACGTGCATCTCGCAGTTGTTTTAGTAACCCACTTTATAATGTATTTAAGTTGGACACAAATATTAAACGCTTTATTAATCCCTTTTCGGCATTGGCAGCTTGGGACACGTGGCGCTCGCCTGTGATATCATAATCAGTAGTGATGTCATCACAAGATCACGGGGAGCGATCAGGATCAATCGTAGGAAGATCAACGGTCATTAAAAACACCCCCTACAAAATAAAACAACTATTAAAAAGTCAGGCGAGATAACCTTTTTGCGTGTGTAGATTGCGCGGCCATCGGATGAAGTGATTTCAATCTTGACCGTTGCTCGCAGACGTCGCAAGGTTTCTGCTAACATCACAAATATGTTGCGAGTCTTGTGAGATTCTGCCATTTGTCATATTTGATGGTGGGGACCAGTTTTGCTCGCTAATCAATTATGAAGGCTAATGCCGACAGTTGTTTCTGTACTGCCGCATCGTGGTCATTCCTCGCTGACCTTGCGTAATTAAAACTACAGTTTCAATAATGCTATAAGGTGTGCAATTTGGTGACGCATGGACTCCGATGTTGTGCGCTGATAACAAAGGTGGGGCCCATTTTCGTGCTGATGTGGTGCTCGGTAGGTGAATATCCTATCCGTTCGGTGATTGGAGGGAGAACGTGGCATTTTCAAACTATTTTGACTAAATCTGAGTCATTCTCCTAGCCAACATTGCAATTGATCAACAACTCGTATTTAAAAATAAACCGGTATTGTACGATAGCCATTTTATCTCACACGAGTGAATAGTATTGGCCGATTTTGACTCTGCCTGCATAATTAAATGCTAAAATTTGTGAATTACTATTTCAGTTCTATATCTCTACATTGAGGAAGAATTGCTTGGTATCAAGTGAAGCAAGCTGTGGTTACGATTTCTCAATTTCGTTGCCCTGGATGTTCTATGATTGAAACCATAAGTAGCACGTACGCCATTTCTTGTAAATTCAGAATATTTTATGGTTGCTTGCTGGGCAATTCGTGATTGTTTCTTGTTTGTGTTCTTGAAGAATTGATTGAATAGATTCGCTTTTAGAGCTTGTCTAGATAATAGCTAGGGTTTTTTGAATATTGAAGAATTTTTTGTTAAGGCTAAAGGAGAAAATTGTAATTATTTGCTATCTGAAAATAAGCAAACCCTAGTTCGAATTATCATATGTAAAGTATAAATGGCACCCAAGGACCGAAGTTCTGGTTCTGAAACCACTACCAGGTCTTTATCCTAAGATATTATTGGTTTGTTACAACCCTCTACTAACAAGAAGCAGGAGGGAAAGGTTTTGTTCTATGGGCCTCGAATCTTGGAAGGATTGACAGACAAGCAATGTGCAATTCAAAATGCCAAGTTACCATACACCGGATGGCAGTTGTTCTCCAATTGGTTTGGCAACAGGAATTTTTCGGTTCCTTTGTGTAACCCTTGGAGGTTAGACCTGAGTAAATTGGTGGTTCCTAATGTTTATATGGATGTAGATCTTTTAAAAGACATTGCTGCTAGATATGACCCTATGGCCCGAATTGTCAGAACACATGCTGGTGTGTAGATGATTAAGATAACCAAAGAAGAGATTGCAAAGATTTTCAAATTGCACGAATGGAGTCAGGATATAGTTCCTGTCGACTTGGAGGTTTTCAGACAAGAATATAGAAATACTAGGGGTTTGTTCAGAACATCCTTCTTAATACCTCATTTGGCAGTCTCAGGAAGAGGAAAAAATCAGAAGAAGGTAGTAATTGGCAGGAATGAGCTCGAACCTTTTTCTGTGGGCTATTTCGCCAGTTATTTCAAGAAGACTGTTTGTGCTTTATGTCAAGTTCTGGGAGTCAGCTTAAAGAAAACCTTGCCTACCGATATTATGTATATGGCAGTAAATCTCCAACACCCAAGTTTTAATGTAATATATGATTTTGCCACTTATTTGGCAGAGAAGATGCACACGGGTCTAGTAGCCCTAAAGGAGGGGAAGAATTGGGTTGGATTCAGATGGTATTCCTTGTTAATCCACATGTTTCTGTATAGGGGTCAGGCTGTGTTCGAAAAAGATATGAAATTAAAGAAGAAGGAAGGAAACATTGAAATGCCTGTCCAATATTGGACTAGGATTCTTGACATGCATGATCATGAGTTTGATTATGTAACTTTCCATAATGTCTTTGGATCTAAATTAAGGGAGGCTCTGGTTCGTGACCCCCCAAGGATCCCAAAATAAATTCATGATTTCTTGAGGTCGATGGAGAGAAGGCCTGAATTGAACATAATGCACAATTGGGGAGACATTTTCCCCTATCGTAATACTACAGCTTTCAGGGTTTTTGGCACTAATGTCAATCCAAAGGTTCTACCAAGGGAGGTGCCCCTTAGACTTGGATTTTTGGAAATCATGAGGCAGTTGGGGGGTGCTCAAGAACTACACTTGCCAACTGAACAAAAGAAAGGTTCTTTCTTCCCTAAATATACAACATTTACTGATTTTGTTATGGCAAAGGGAGGATGGAAGGAGTTGCATCAATTACTTGGACCTTATAGGCTAAGGACTGTGCGCCCCAGGAATCATGATCTTGAGGGTTTTATCTCTCAAATGAAGGAAAAACATCAGACATGAGCTTTTGTCCACAACTTCTACTTTCCTGAGGACATCATCAGGAATATTTTTGATTTGGAATTACAAGATGATAGAAAGGCACTATACATTGCCTACTCTAAAATGGTGAAAAGTAAGCAGGAGAAAATACCTGGTTTCAATCCCATACCTAATGCTAAAGATGAGTTTAGCAGGGAAATGTATGCTATTGATAATTTTGAGAGCTTGGTTGGGGTTTTGAAAGATGAAAGGGTTGTGGAAGAAAGGGGAAAATCACAAACCATCGAGGAGTACCCTGAGGTAAAGGAAGAGGAGAGGCCTACTTATCAGCCCCAAAAGAAGATAAGGGTTTTTTCTAGAAGAAAGGGAAGTAGGGCTGAAGATGTTGCTAAAAATATTGCACCATCTTCTTCAAGGCAGTCAGTACCAAATGTTGTTGATTTGGATTCTCCTCCAAGTTTTTCTGAACAGGCTTGCCCACCATCACCAAAGAGGTAGAGGGTTGAAAGGGTAAAGATTGTTGATTGTGATGGTGATGAGGATGATGACATTATTGTCACTCCGAATGAAATGCATCATGAGATCCATTGGACCTAGTTGACATTGCAACAGGTTCAGGTACAGTTTCTTTGAGGTTAGGAAAAGATGAAATCAAAGGAATAACAAGCAATGATGACTTGAGAATAGAAGCCTGCAGAGAGTTCATGATGGATGACTCTTTTATTCAAACCGGTGCTTTTAAAGATTTTGTGTGAAGAGCACATTCTACATTATATGTGGAGAATGTGGCACATGAGAGAAGTCTGCATCCAGAGCTCCCAGAGAAGGTAATTCAAGCTAAGGTTAGGGAACAGATGAGAGAAAGATTCAAAGCAATAACACCATAGCAGGGTCGGGAATTGGTACAAAAAAGTGGACTATTGCTACTCCCAGAATGGGATATCGTTGATGTTGTGGTGTTTGACACAATAAGAAGGGCTAATAAGCCACTTCTTGCTACTGAAGAGGAGGCTACATTGGCACTCAAAGGATCGGCCTTTAGTGAGGAATGGGATGCATTGGCAATCTGGTCCCTATCTACTGGCTGTAGAAAGCCAATTGTTGCAGAACCTTTTGACTTCAGTGGTCACTTGGTTGTGAGGAGAGTTGTTGATACCCTAGCATTGGAAGCTGCTGATATGGTCGTGAATGTTGCCAAATTCACCAGAGCAACTGTTGAAGATTTGACCAAGGAGCGGGATACTTTGAGAGGCCAATATAATGACATTATTATTGAATATAATAAGAGTCAACAAAAGGTAGTAGAGTTAGAAACTGAATTGGCTTTATTGAGGCAACAAATGGATACCATGAGATCTCAAAAGCAAGCCAGTTCTAGCCACACTATTCCTGACCCACCAGTAGAGCAGTCTCAACCTCCTACACAAGCACAGTCTTTGGCTATTGTTCCATATAATATGGGACAAGTGCCTATCGCTATTGAGAGGGCTACTAGCCCTGGAGGGGGACTTTCTAGGGAGAAACTGATTCATCAGGTTGAAGAATATAAGGAGATGGTAAAGCAAATCTGGGATGCAGCAGAGAGAAACAATGCAGTGATAGTGGACACTGTTTTGAAACATTTAAACAGAACGGTCCAGAGTAAGCTAAATAGTGTTCATGCAAATTATGTCCTAATGTTGCAAGCACTAAAAATGTTTCCAAGGGATAAAGAATTGGCCATCTCATTGCTAAACAAATGGAGCCCTAGAATGGAGAAGTTGAGATTCATGGCAGTAGGGGAAAAACAACATGGTGATAAATATCCTACTATTATTGCAACATATCAATTGGTCAAGGGAATTTTTGAGCAGAAGTTTCAGGGATTTTCTGCCCCAATGGAATCCAAGATTAAATTGCTGAAAGATGTGTATGATGGAAAGGACCTGACCCCATTGCCTCATATTTTACATAGTCAAGATGAAGTCAAACCCCTGCAGGTTTGGAAGGAGCAAATGAACAATATAATGATGTCTCAAACACATGAGATATGCAAAAATGCTGACATCCGCATGCTAGAGAATACATTGGAAAAGTTGTCTTTTGTTATAAGTTTCTTAGAGAACTTTGATAAAAAGGCCACATCGATAATGGTAAAGTATGCTCCCTATCGAAACAAGGTTGATCAGGTTGTGGCTTTCTAGTGGCCTTCCGAGGAGGAGTTTGAATTATGGAAAAATGTGTTCACTGATGAACTGGAATTATGAGTGTTATAGTCGACAATTGCAACTTGGTCATGTATAATATAGGTCTAGCCTTAGATATTATATTCTAAAATTGCATTCTCCTTTTGACTCCAAGTACAAGGTGATGAGGTGGAGTTAATACTTTAATGGCTAAGCATGCCTTCGATGTATGGGGAGCGGCCTTTGGAGTGATGTTTTCTTTCCTCCTTATCAACTAATGATGATCTTTGTCTTATGCTCTCCACTCGCATAATAGAATTGTAACTGAATCAGGAGTTAGCGGTCCAATTACAAATGGACATGTGTACTCTCCGACCTGAAGCTTGTTGATTCCCTTGTTTTATAAAAGGGAATTCTGGGCCAAGAGAGTGGTCGGTTGAAATATCCAAAATATGAGAAATAAGAGTCTAGTAATATAGAGAGTATGAATTGTAAGTCCAAGTTTTTAAAAGTTTTGAGTCAAATTGGAGAACTTTGTTAATCATGGGGTTTTTGAGCATGTTTGTATCAAACTCATGAATATTTGGAGTTTATTTTCTCTCCTATTGTGTTATGTTACATGGATTATTAATGAAATATCGATCAAAGATGATTTTCATTGATTTTCATTTGTTCTTTACTGTGAATTATGTTTAACTATAGCTCTGGTTCAAAGGATCAGTTAAATGCTTCGGTTAACCAGTAAATTCATGCAATATAACAAATAGGATTCATAAAGGAGTAATAAACTCAGGTATAGATATATGGGTTGTAATGCAATTCATAATAGATCATAAGTGTTCAAAATTAAATTTACCCTGTAGTTCAGTTTTCTCTTTTGACTCCGTGCGCTGGGATATGGCACTGGAATTCTGATTACATTTTTATTCTTGTATGTTTTGTGCTATGGCATCAGGATATTTTACTCAAAAATTTCCTATCAATTTACTTTATGTGAAGTTTGTGATTCTCTCTTAAATGGACATGAGCCTTTTTTAAGGAATAGCCAATTTCTTGAAGGATTTCATCCTTTAACATTAATTGGGGATCTATCTATTGCTTACATGTGTGCAAATGAATTGTTTAAACACTGTATGTTAAGAGCACATGCTAGGCAATACCCACCTAGATTTTACAGAGTTTGAAGTAGAGAGAATTAGCCTTATTGCTATTCTCGTTAAGTTGGCCATACTGTTCCTAGTCTTTTATTATTGAACATGGTGAGTTCATAGGAGCTTCTAGGAAACACGTGTGGGTTGCAGTAAAAAAATGCCAATAGGTTCAATTGACAACATGATCTATTGACAAGTAGGAAGTATTTTTCACATTGTGTCAAATTTTGATACTTTTATTAGGATTCAATTATGTAGTTTTACAAGTCAAACTCATTGGCCCATGTTTCATGAGTAGTGTTTCACAAGCACCCATCTCTCATGATAATGAATGGTATAGTTATCACTCATTGCATCTAAATGATTCTCAAAGAGATGAAGCACTAGGCATTCCTAGGAGGTCATCCATCCCAATATTACATGATCCATGATTTTATTAATAATTGATCATTTTGGATTTTGACAAACTTGACACACAAATGACAATTTGACAATGAACTTAATGTATCACAATTAAGTTTCAAATTGAGTAACACAATAGAAACGAAAACAAATTGAGAGATTGTTATGAGGGTAGTGATGCAACTTTTCTAATTAGAGTGTATTCCATGAGATTACAATTCTTTGAGATATTTTGTCAAATAGTTCACAAGATTTTTCTATCCTCCCACATTTTACATAGATTTGAAAATGGAGTCTACAACCACAACATTTGAGAAAATTCATCTTCATATTATTCTTTGATGGATGTCCATACCTTGTTCCAAATCTCCCATATTAAGGAAATCGACAAGGATTTTGGTGAAGGTTGTGAAATTTGTCTATGCATCTACCAATTGCATTTGATTGAAAGTTTCTAAAACCTTTTAAAAGAATCCATTATGTATATTCTACAATAATTATAGTCCACAATTTCACATTTATTTGGTTTTTCATCTACCAATTGTATTTGCTTGAATTTTCCTACCAAATTTTTAATGTGGATCCATTTTGTGTATATCTTACAATTTGTTGGTGTTTTTTCTCACATAGGATTTGCAATTCTCTAAGAGGTAGCCAACCTCCATTATAAAGAACTACAAAGGCTAGTGGAAAACTAATAAGAGTCAGTCAAAGACTGACATCTCCTACACTTTTGGCTCTGTGAAACCAAGGTGGGTAAACCCAAGTGTGTTCATAATAATGTTTCATGATTGGTAAGAACATTTCTTCTTACATATGCAATCCCCACTAACACTAACAGACAATCATTACCCTGGTTGTGGCAAAACCAAAGAATAATAATAGATATCCCAAAGCAAGGAGACTGGAAATTATCATAAGATCTATATCCCAAAAAGAGATAGCAGTTGATATTTGTTAAAATGTTCGAGTATCGAATCACCGTGCTTAGAGTCACAGTCCTATACCTGAAAGGAATTTACCAATACTATCCAGTGCCTCATCCATTGGGTGGGAGTCATATAAAATGTAATTCAGATGAAAATGAACTTATCACCATAGTGCTTTGTTACCATGAGATTTTTCAACTTATATTAAAACAATACTCCTTGGTGAATCCTGAGCATATAACCATAAACATGCAATTTGTGTTAAAGCATTTTATTAACTCATTAAGTTAAAGAAAGAGAAAAAAATACACTTTCAACTACACCATTGAAACTGAATGAACAAACCTTTGATAAATCCATTCATAATCCATGGCCCATACACAGGAGATCAAAATGTCTTAATTTTTTTAGATTTCTTTCGATATCAGTAATTACAAAAGCATAGTATACTTATTCCATTCTATTCCCAACCTAGCATGATTTCCTACATAATACTTTCAAAATCCTGCATTACCACTAATTGTACTTAATCTAAGCCTTCAAACCTAAAAAAAACAACAACCCTTAACAATGAGCCATCAAATCTCCTTTATAGGACATGAGAGCAACAAAGCAATAGGCTACATTGTTCATTCCAAAATTGAATTTCATTTAGAATGAAATTCAAATTCACATTCCTCATCATTAGAAAAAACCTTAATCAATTCAAGGAATCAAAACAGTTATACCATTGTAACCAAACGAAGCTAAAGACAAAAGAGCATGGCAGGCACGCGTATGTCCACATCAACACACCACCCAAAATTAACACACCCAGCAACTACAGATACTTGCAAGACACATGGCCCCGATAGAGGCGATCACTTCTATTCCTTGCTTCAGTAAGAAGCAAGAACAACTTCCTTTTATCTGCTTTAACACATGATCTGGTAGCATGGCATGATGCCATCACAGTGATTGGGGCGACTGCGAGGGCCTCTTCATTGACACCCAATAGCTCGGTCATGGATGCCAAGTAATGTTGGTAGTCTGAGTTAGTTTCAGACCCATCACCATCAGAACCAGAAGATAGCACCAGTGGGGACTTGGAGCTCCCTGACCCTTTATAAGCATCATGGACAACCTCGGGCTTGCTAAGGACAGGTTATACCCCATCAAGCTGCAAATTTCTCACCCCGAGAATGGTACTTTTGTGCACAGCCGAATGGTCCATTGCCAAGAACACCTCGCAAAATATAGGAGAGACTCGACCACCTACAAACAAGACAACTCAAAATGCGATGATAATACCAAATAACACAATGAGCATTTATAGAGTTAATTGGTGCGAGAATATTAATTGCTCGAATGCAGCATGAGCATTTGAGCATTTTAGTGGCTGATGTAGCCACCACAAATTATTCCTAGCTTACGAAGGCATGGCGTACAACCCAACGTTTCATTTATTAAGAGAACACTGTTTGCACCCAGGAAAATCAGGTGAGGATCCACTAAAAAAACCTGTGCCATTAATGAGAACAACTTGTAGACAGTAAGAACTCCCAACATGGATGAACAGGAACCCAAAAAAAATTGAACCACTAATGCAGATCGAACATGGCAAGTCAGACGACTCAGATTGAGTACAAAATTATTTGAAAATCCACATTAGTGCCCTAGGAGAACCGTGCCCAATCACAACCCAAGAAAACTAGAGGTTGCAACTGGATAGCAGGTTCCACCTAGCCCCGTCGCTTTAAGAACCAAGCCACGTATCGCCTCTTTGCAGACCTCGCAGTACCCTCAGGGGCCTTTAATCTAATCGTACGAGATCCACGAGGAAGGATTATCATTGATCTCCCTTGTTAATACCCCATGGGTAGAAAACACCCACCTTAAACCCCAAAATCGTAGCCTCCATCCATGTAAATTTTAAGTCCCACCACAATCCTTGTACAGTCCACTTGATTTTTTTATCCTTTGTTGAAGAAACTATTACAATATATTTCTTCTTTATGTACTTATTTTCCATACATGTTTATAAAAGTTTGAAATTATTAATAATATTAATTTTTGCAAGACATTAAAAGAGTGTTGATTGTAAAAAATATGCATCCTAATGTGAAAATGCAAACAAAGGAAGCAATGACTATAACACATAAATTTTTATGTAGTATCCAATTCAAAGAATCATGTTACCCTCTACCTTGAATTTTTTAGTATAAAAAGCTAAGGAAATGCTATAAATAAGATAATAAGTTGACTATTAGCATATGCCAATTTTCATAGAGATGTAGATTGTTGGTTGTTGTGGTTGTGTTTCTCATGATATGTGGTTGTCATTGATGTCAACACTATTAGAATTAATGTCTTAAAGGTTGTATATGTCGAGGATATTGAGAAAATTAGAATAAATATGTTGCAGATAGTCTATGAAGTTGTGGAGATCAGAGTGGTGGAAATTTTTGTACATTGGTATTCTGAAGTCATGTATTAAAGGTTTTTTTGCTGAGCCTATCTAGTATATCCTCTAGAAGTTTCAGAGTTGTGCATCGAGATTGGAGCGAGTTATGATTTTTTGTGTTCCTATAGTTATTTTGTTGCTATAGTTGGTGTTTCTGAAAGAAGAGAATGTAGTTCTGGTGAATTGAATTGTTGTGTATGCTCTTCAGATGTTCATTGATGTTTCTTGATCTCATACTCTATCATTTTGGTGCATCCATGTTGATCAGTGTGCTCGTGATCAAAGATTTTTTCTTTGCATGTTCGATTTTTCATGTTCTTGGTTGACATGATGGTGGTAGCGTGTTGTAGATCCTTGTGGATTAATTTTTGAATGCTTGGCATGTTCAAGGATGTTGATTTAGGTCTTCACTATGTTGTGAATGATTTAGGTTGGTGCACATTGAGATTTGTTCATGAATTGGGCTGACAGTTTGTATTCATCTATTATTTATTTTTGGCTGACATAGTTGTTAATGTAAATTCATGAAGTGGATATATAAGAGTGATTGTTTTATTAATTTAGAGAGAATGTATGTGAAGTGTATGCAAGATATGTGTGAATAAAGATTAGATCATTCAAATGTAGAGCAGAGTGTGAAGAAGTTTAAGAAAAGTATGAAGAAGTATTTATGTGCCTAACTGAAACTGCCATCAGGCTTTTGAAGAAGCTAATTTCTCAGTTCAACCCCATCAGATGGATTTAATTTGATTATCTTATGTAAGGCAGTTAGCCTTCCCTTTGAGCAGTGAGCTCTAGGCAGTGTTCCTAAATGCATGTGCATTCCATTTTCATTTCTTTTATACTTTTAATAGGGTATAAATTGTGGATTAACCTCCACCGTGGTTTTCCCCCTAAGAGGGTTTGTACACAAAAATCTTGGTGTTATGTGTGTTTCTGATGTGTTTTTGATTCATGCTTTCACTGTTAATTATCAGATCTGAGATTAAAGGTTAATAAGGTTAAACAAGTTTCAATTTTGTAACAACTGATTCACCCCCCCTCTCATTTGTCTATCCTTGTTTTCCAACATAGATATCTTCCATTCCAAAACACACAAAACAATATTCAGTAGATAATCAACCATCTTTCATTTGTATAGTGATTATTTTATCCCTATAGGAAACAAGTAGAGTATATAAAGAAAACTTAAAAAGCCACAACTACCCCTACTTTGTAGTTTGGTGTGCATTCCTTCCTCTCCCTAATCTTCTCTAACTATTTTGAAGAGACCAAGTGTTGTAACTAAACTATGGTTCATTCTATGTGCATGTAATTTTGATCTTGATACAAAAAATTAAAAAAGTATTAATCTACTCCTGTCAAAACACAAACAACACTCATATTTAGTATAAGAGTCAACCAATCATAAGGAAAACAGAATATGAGGATGAATTTTCTCAAATCTTGTGGTTGTAGATTCCCTTTTGAAATCTATGCAAAATGTGAGAGGATAGACAAATCTCATGAACTATTTGACACAATGCCTCGAATATTTTAATCTCATGGAATACACTCTAATTACAAAAGTCTCATCACTACCCTCATAACAATGTATCAATTTATTTTAGTGTCTATTGTGTTATACCCAATTTGGGACATGGGGTGTAACAAAATAGACACTAAAATAAATTGAGAGATTACAATTCTTTGAGATATTTTGTCAAATAGTTCACAAGCTTTTTCTATCCTTCCACATTCTGTATAAATTTTAAAAGGGCATCTTCAACCACAACATTTGAAAAAATTCATCTTCATATTATGCTTTGATGGATGTTTATACCTTGTTCCAAATATCCCATATTAAGGAAACCAATAAGGATTTTGGTGAAGGTTGTGGAATTTCTCTTTGCATCTACCAATTGGATTTAGTGTTCGGGTTAGTGTTAGGTTTAGAGTTAGGGTTAGGGTTAGGAAAAATAATGTTAGGATTAGGGTTAGATTAGGGTTTATGTTTTATGGTTAGGGTTAGATTTAGAGTTTTGGTTATGGTTGGGATTAGATATGAAATTAGGGTTAGGGTTTAGGATTACAATTAGGGATTATAGTATTAGGGTTATATTTAGAATTAAGTTTTAGGGTTATTGTTATGATTAAGGGTTGTTTTTATATTTGGCTTAGAGTTGGGGTTAGGATTAGGGCCAGGGATAGGGCTAGGGTTAGGTTTAGGGATAGGTTTAGGGTTATTAGAGTGAATGCAACTAATTAATAAAATAAAAAATATTTAGGGTTAGGTAATTAGGGTTAAGGTTGGGGTTAGAGTTTTGGTTGTGGTTAGGGTTATAAAGATAGGATAAAGGTGAGGGTTAGGGTCAAGGTTAAGGTTTCGAGAAAAAGGGTTAGGTTATGATTAGGGTTAGGGCTAGGTTTAAGATTTGGATTATAGTTTAGGGTGTAGCATTTGTCTTTAGTTTCGGGTTACAATTAGGGTTAAGGTTAGGGTGTAAGTTAAGGTTAGTGTTAGGGTTACAATTAAGATCATGGTTTAGGGTTTAGGGTTAGAGTTATGTTTATGTTTAGGGTTGTGATAAAAAGGATTTGGGTTATGGTTAAGATTATGGTTTTGAGAAATAGTGATAGGGTTAAAGTTATGGCCAGGGTTACATTAATGAGAAAATGATGGTTTACTTTCCAAGTAAGGGTTAGGATTAGATTTATTGTCAGGGCTAGGGTTAAGGTCAGGGTATAAGTCAATCTTATGATTAGGGTTAGGGTTATGGTTAGATTAGGGATATGATGTTAGGTTTCAAGAAAAGGTCTAAATTTAAGATTGAGCCATAGTTTGCTATAAGGAATATGAGAAAAAATGGATCTAATTTCCTTTTATGTGAAAATAATCAACTACGACTTAAACTTAAATTTAGAGATTACCCTAAACTCTAACCATAACCATAAACCTAATCCCAAATGTAACCCTAAATAAAACACATAATCTAACCCTAATTGTAGTGTTTGAGGCTAGGCTCAAACACTATATAACCTAAACCTATATAACCTAACACATAACCTAGCACTATAAAACAATTCTTCTCCCAAACAATCTCCTCTACTTCTATTCATGCCTATTGGAGTTGTAACATTCAACATTGGTGCTTCAATCATTCATTCAAAGCTAAGAATTCCAATAAGAGATTTCAATGAACTAGAAGGGACAAGACTTACAACTTTCCAAGAAGAAATATCACATGTCAGATACATATTGATAGATGAAATGAGTTTCTTTGGGGAGAGGTTGCTTGAAAACATAGATTCCAAGCTTCGAGAAGCATTCCCAAAAAATAGTAACCAAAGTTTTGGAGGTGAGTTCTGGATTGAAAATGCTAACTTTGATAACTTTACATTGCAATATTTTTTATTCAATTCTATTATAGTTCCTTTTATACAAATTCATACTTATCAATTTAATTAAATATTTTATATTCAGGCATATCTACATGATTTTAGTTGGAGACTTGGCACAATTACCTCTAGTAAATGACATGGCTCCATATGAAAGCAAAAGGTGAGAAAAGCTACTATGGAAAGAATTCAAAATGGTCATTACATTAAGTTGTGTTTTTCAACAAGATGGAAAAAACAAAGAACAACAAATATTTCATCAAATTCTAACAAACATTAAGGGTGTGAATCCCACAATCGACGATTGGATGTTGCTTATGTCAAGGAAAAATGCAAGAACCAATGCTTTAGAGAACGAAGAATTTGAAAGCAGTGTTCATTTGTAATATAATTAATGATTTAACATTATTATAATTATTATTAATCTAATACAGTATTAATATTATTAATAAGATACCAATAATATTAATAATCTAATATAATTACTATTAATCTATAGATTATATATAACTTAATATATCAAATATATCATTATAAATCATATAATGTAATATAATATTGTTATATAATATATTAATATTATAACATTACTATTAATCGAATAATAATATAATCTTAATATATTAAATATTATATTATAATATAATATAAAATTTATAAACAATAATATAACATAAATAAATAATATAATCATAATACATAATATATCTCAATTAATATTGACATGTGTTTGTTGCCTACAACGTTGCTATTGAAACTAGCTTATATAGCTTATATATAATCTATATAGTATATGCTGAGATTTATCATTTTCGAGGCATATTTTTCTTTGCTTTTTTCTTTTTTGAATCTTAAGGTGAGTTGGGACAGCAAGGTTCTAATGTCGAAGCCGAGTTACCCAGGGTAGCATGGGCATAGCATCATGGAGCATATAGAAGTTTCGAGTCATGCCAAGTCATGGCGAGTTAAGGTAGGTTGCAAGGGTAAGGAAAATCTACAAGGTGAGTTGGACTCATCAAGATGTTAGCCAAGCTAGGAAGAGTCTGCAAATCAAGGGAAGGTCCGTATGGGTTATTACTGGTGATGAGAAGTCAGAAATGGGGGAGTCAGCCCAGAGTACAGTGTCATCCTACCGATGTCTAGTATTTGGACTAATAACTTATATAGGGAGGTATGGTTGTTCAAGGAAAGGAGCACCATAGGGATGCAACCAGGTTGCACCGAGAGTCCATAGTCGAACACCAAATCGAAAGGGTGTTCCAGTACTCTTCCTTCCAGGAGTGAAAAAGAAGTAGCTCCTACCTCGAGTCCCATAGTGGCTCAGGTGTTCATCATAGTCTTAGGATCGAGGAAGTCTCGTTCCACCCTGGCTATGAAGTGAGGGGTTTTGTGGTGAACCCAACGTCCCAAACCTTGTGAATGTAGTAATAGGGCCAACATGGGTTATTTCCCAGACATTTCATCGAGGGAGCTAGATGTTGGAATGATTTTTTAATGACCGTGGATCATCCATCAGTTGATCCTAATCATTCCCCACAATCCCGTGATGACCTCACCACTAAGTTTCAATTGATTACGATATCATGAGCAAGCGCCATGTGTCTTAGTCCGCAGTGAAGAAGGAATAATCAAAGTGCTTTAATATTTATGTAGAGTTTTAATACATTATATGACAGGTTACTAAAGCGGGTGCGAGATGCACGTGCTCAAAATCGATGGTGATGTTATAATCTTGATGAAAAGTTGCTTGATGGTTATGTTCAGTGCTGGTGACTGCTATGAATGAACATGATTGCCGATGGTGGATATCAATGGTTTCCCACCCTCGTGTGATACAAAGATGCAAGGTGTTTATTGATTGTCATATCACGGGCGAGTGCCACATGTCTTTCCTTGGCGATGCATAATGTGGTGGGCCCTCTGTGTTGAGATGGAGATTACATCAGCATTTTGAAGGAAGCCATTCGATAACTTCTCAAACACAAGAAGATGTGATTTTGGCCCTATTAGGAGAAGAAAAAATGACAATGGAAAAGATTTAAAATTTGATTCTCAACATGAGAATGTATTATACTCATGCGGTAATAATAATTAAAAAATAAAAATGAATGTTATTATTGTAAGAAAAAGGATCACATAGTGTGGACTTGTATAACTCGAGCCAATGATGTTCTTTGGGGAGAACTTAAAGAAAAATCAAATTATGTTAGCTTAGACTATATATATTTGTTTGTTTCAATCAACATGTTTTGCTGTGAGGAATGCAAAACTTAATGGAGGGTGTTGGAATATTAAGATTAACATTAATAAATTCACCTTAATAACTTGTTTATTTTTGCTATTAAATAATTAGTTATATTCTTATAAGATAGTAGTTCAAATGGGAAGGTATATTTGAAAGGCTTTGTAAAAGCCATATTGTAATATATTCCCAAATGAATTGTATGATATAATTATTATTTTGAGTGTGATTGTGTGCAGATATAACTTCTCTTGAATTTTCTAGTATATTTTGTATGCTCTATTAGCCATGACTTCATGATTAATTTTCCACTTTCGAAACTACTTCTTACTAACTTTGCAAATGGAAGTTTACTTCTACTTAAAACTTTTGGTAATTTCATTAATCTCTTGCTACCTCTGGTGTTGAATTGGACTAGTTATGTCATCTAGGATTTGTTCCTCAATTTTTTTTTACTTTAAAAAAAACAAATTTATGATGGTTATACTTGTATTACCATGAATGGACATAAATTTGAGGATTTTAGGTGTTTTCATTCAATTTTTCATGTTTTCCCCTTAGCTCCTACTTTATGTGTGTTTTTTATGGAAGCCTTTGGATATCTTTTGGCTATTAGTATTTCATGGAACCTTATTAAAGGTGTTACTTTTCGTAACTCTATAGCCCAACTATTCAATGGTCATTTTTCTAATGACTCCTTTCTCACTCTCTTGGAGGACAAATGTGACATTATTTAGGATATTCAATGCCTAGATATTTTTTGGAAAGCTTTAAGGTCAAATATATAGTGGCATAAAACTCAATGTTATAGGAAATCATTCTTAGACAAGCCCAATTGGTTCAATTCCTATGGATAGAAGAGGTTTGATCATAAGGAAGTGTTGAGATTCCTAAGCATCTCTTTTATCTTTTAGGTTTCTCCTTCCTCTTTAAGGAAACATATCATTTATAGAGCTGAGAAAAATTATCATATTAAATTATGACGCCCCTTTCTTTGGCAAGGAGATTCCATGTGTGTTCAAAAATTATTATTGCACACGTTTCCATTACTCATGTTGCTAAGAACCTTGCAAATCCTCATATTTGAAAATTGAAAAAATCCAAAGGTATATTTTATGGCCTCCCTTTAATCAAGGAAAATAGTTTCACAAAGTATCCTAGGATTTTCATTATTTCCCTCATGACTATAATAGGCTTGGCTTACTTTATATTCACTACTCTAAATGGCGCCATAGTAGGCTTTTCTTGCTTTATATTCACTACTCTAAATGGTGCCATAATTTTAAATTTAATTAACATACTCTAAAACCTAACTAAACCAGGTTGTAGCTCGTCAAATTGGGCAAGTGAAAGGTCAATATCAGCACCGATGAAGAGTTTGGAGCTAAAAAAAGGTCAATACCAGCGCCGAGGATGAGGTTGAGGGCACTCAGGGAAAATCGATGACCAAGGGACAATGAGTACTGTAAGTTTGGCACCCCCATTCTCTTTAACCTACAATTTTCATGCCTAGTTTCCAAAGATCTTCTTGTACATTGGCCCCCCCATTCTTGTAAAATGGTATAAGATAAGACAGAAAAAATAAAATAGCTTAGTCTTTCACATTTTATAGTAATTACTAGAGGCACATAGACCAATTCTTCATAATAGAAGAATTTGATCATACTTTTCCAATGATGGCATTATGAGAAAACCTTATGTTAAATGAATAATTCCTAGCTAAGTTCTTGAAATCATGTCCAACCGTATAAGAGAAGACCGTTGCTATGTGTATTTGGATAACATGGAGAAAGGCTCTTTGGGCTCTTTCATCAATATACGTATTGTTAAATTTTGACACCTAAAAGTGAGAATAAAGAATCTTTCCTAGGATGGTGGCCAATTATGCTTCTCAACACCTAGATTAAAAAAATCCTTGTGAATATCATTGCCATCACAATTAAACCTATTGCTTGAGATATAGTCATAGAGGTAAACAAATTGGCTCTCTTGATAGTAGATACATTCTAAACAATTCAAACCTTGCATCGGAGATTGTTGAATGGGCCCAACAAAATACTCATGATGCCCTTACTATTAAGTTAAAAGTTTGACAAGGAATATGATTGCATCAAATGTCCTTTCATTTATAAAAGGTTCAAATGGATTTATTTTCAACCCTAAATTATTATCACACATTCAAAATTACAAAATACCAGTTAATGAAGAACCTTCATTTGAAGGTGATGTTGTCATGACCTTTGAATGAAGAACCTTCATTCAAAAATGGTGCCATGTCAAGACTTTCAAATGAAGGTATTTTTTTATTTTAAATATTTCATGTCCAAAATGATTTATAAAAGGAAACTTGGCATGAAGGACCTTCAAATGAAGACCTCAATTCAAAGGTCCTTCATATGAAGGTTCCTTTAATTCCATCCCATTATAGCTCTTAGAGTTGTTAGAGATTTTTTTGTTTCGAAGTAGATATTGGACCATCAAACAGTGTCATCATGACTCTACCAAGATATCCATCAAATTGATATACCCTGACTTAACAACCACAAATTCAAAAGAAAATTGCCCCTACCATCCCTAGGGCATCAATTCAATGCCAAGGTTCTTGCTTTAAAAGAACCCTAAATGAAATGAACCTATATCATACCATGATACACACCAATCCACCGAGTTACAGTTCCAAGCCAGTGGGTGGATTGGTGGATGTAATTTCTATTTAGCCCTCAAACCCTTACATAGGCAAAATAGGGCAGTCCCTATAAATCTGATAAAGACATGCCACTCCAGTCATCAAAATTCTTTACCAGTTCCTTAATCTTCCTACTCAAATCATCAGGTAAGGCTTGAAAACCTTGTAGTGATTTTACAAAAACTTGAGTAGGCCTTAATGATTGGGGCCTGCTGTCTACATCGAATCTAGAGGCCTTATACACAACATCTAGGTTGTTGGCCCTAGGGATCCACTTCTCAACTAAAGGAAAAACTAATTCCTAATCCCTAGTAATGTTTCTTATTGAATCTAAGAATGAAGAATATAAAGAATAAACTAATGGTAATCTACCATCAACTCCCTAATTCAAATGCCTAAAAACTATGTCTACAACTTCATTTTGCTTGGAAACTACTCCCTTCTCACTTGCTTTTAGAGCTTCCTATAGCTCTCTAATCTTATTAAGCATCTTCTTTTTGGTGGGATCTATAGAGTACTCAACCTCCTCTTCAACTAGATCTAATGAAGGACTAGTAGCAGGAGTTTGGATGGGGGACCCAGGAGTAGAAACAATTGGAGAAGTTGGAGGTACTGATCTTGATGTAGAAGGTATGGCCAGGGTACTAGGAGCACTAGAGGACTCCCCCACATGTTCGTACTTCAACCTATCTACCTCAGTTTGCAGCTCAAAATTCCTTTGCTGAATTCTACTATACACTTCAATAATGGTGTTATACTTCTCCATCAAACTTTTCTTCTCAGCTTCTTCTATTTCAGCTGTCTTTTGACCCCATTTTGCCACATTTATAGTCAATTTTGTAGCTTTTGTAGTTGAAGTTTCAGAAGCTCTTTTGATTATTAACCCTCCCCTTAGGTTTGAGCTAATATCAGTAACATAGGGCATGGGCCAACCTAAACTTGGGAAGTAATAAAGTTAGGAAAAATATTTAACTCAATTTATAAAAAGAGTCCCAGCCTAGATGAAATAATGAGACATAAGTCATTTTAATACCCACTCCGGAAAGGTAATGGCCGAATATATCTCACCCAAGGTTTTACATGGAACATTAGCATTTTTATGAAAGCCAAGGTAAAACCCAACCTTACGTTCCTCCCAAACAATGTAACAAGCCAAGACAAGGGAAAAACATAAATTGAATTCAAAGAACAAGATTTGAAACTCCATCAAATCTACCATGATGCACACCAATCCACCGAGTTACAGTTCCAAGATAGTGGGTGGATTGGTGGATGTCATTTCTATTTAGCCCTCAAACCCTTACACAGGCACAATAGGGCAGTCCTTATATTTGATTGTTTAATCCCACAAAACAGTGATTGAGAACTTCAAAACAAATGAAAATGAAAGGGAACACATATATTTATCTACAACAATGATCTCAAAGCATTTCTAGCTTGTATGAATCCATACAACACAAAAGAACTTCAGAAAAATTGTAAAAACATAGAAAATTGCTTCAAGAATGTGGTATCTGATATGAAATTTTGGTATCAACTCCTCCAAAAATTGCAATGGGATGGGAATACAATATGATAAAAGTGGGATAAAAAATGCATCATTTGAAGCATCAAACCAATATGCAAAGATGAAAGAAAGTTCTAACCCCTTAAATTGAAAAAGTTTTTTTTAACTTTAAGTTTTTTGGGTAGCCAATTATTTTAAGTTATCAAATCCTACCATCATACATATTCAAAATGTTGTTGTTTCAAATGACTATAAGCACTAAATTTCACTAGTTGAAGATGTTGAAACCTTGTCATAGAGAATTAGAACATTGATGCGACCACTCATCCTACCTTAAAACATACGAAAAGTCTCCTAGAAATTAGACATATGAAGATTTAAGATGACTTAAAAAAAATTTATTGCCAAAGCATAAACTTATGATGACTTTACTAGGCCTAGTACACACTCCCTCCCCGTTAACCACTTAGACATATGAAAATTAAATGTAAATTTTCTGCTATTTTTAGTCATTTAGGTGTCCAATAAACCACTTGGTGGTGTTTCCCATCAAGTTTATTTACTTGAATGAAGAGAAAAAGTCCTTTGATTACAATTAGAGAATACATTTGACACTTTGGTTGTGTAACTGGTGGACCATAGTCACATTTAACACTTGTTACAAAGTTTGGGAGTTAAAATGTTAGGTAGATTTGATTTGTGATGGACACATTTGGATGATAGTAACAATAACTTGCAATTTATCAAGACTTGATTAGCTTATAACCTGTCAAATTCTAGCGATGAAATGATAGATTAATCATAATGTCACCTTCGGATCACATCACCATTAAATAAATTCATTGAACATCCTTATGAGTGCAGGTACCACCAAATAGGTATTTGTCAGATTTGTCTTCCTCAAGCGAGGGAAATTCAGGAAGAGAAGAGGAAAGCGAGACATGTAGTAGGTCTAAAAGAGGAAGATCAACTAGAGGTCAAAATATTAGAAGAAAATTTTGTAAACGCATGGAATTTTTTCTTGCTAAAGGGGGGTCATGTTCTTATGATGATGAAAGCATAGGTGACATCGGGGTGCCCTTGAGGTACAAACATCTACGGAAACAATGGATACCCAAGGAACTTCCTCCAATAAACACTGATCTTTGTGTCAATGAGAGGATATATCGCATAGCACCATCGTCATTACATGGTTTGGGCCTATTTTGGATGGACGGCATAAAGGTCTATTACGAAAAAGTTACTGAGTTGATGGAGTATGTTGGACCCTGTTACAATTACAAAGATTGGATGCAACTAGTTTGATATACACAAAGTATGCATAGGTATGCACTATCAGCAAATTATATACAACTAAAAGATAAGGATCAAAATAAAGGAGTAGCTAGGTACTTTGATGGGAGGCCAAAAGCATCAAGGAATATTGCAGGGTTTATAAATAGTACACGAGCTGGGTCAACAAATAAGCAACCCAATTGTATATTCGAGGCACGAGAGGGAAACCGTGTATTCGTATGTGCGATAAAATCAATAACTGTAGGGGAAGAGTTGCTAATCGATTACAATTTGAATCCCTTTGATACAAACACAATTACTATGGGGGTGGTATGTACTATATACCATTTTACCCAACCTCCAACTAATGACTCCAATATACCATTTTATTATTATGTTTTTTTTTGTAAGTCTATTGGTTTCATTTCGGTAATGTTTTTTATATTTAATTTTTGTCACAGCAGGACATTGATCATACGAGGAAGGCTCCGGCCCAGAGCACAGATCGTGATCCATCTTCAGGCGCTTCTATCCAATAGGTTTACCTCATTGTAATTTTACATATTAGATATGAGTAAAATATTTTGTTATTATGTTTTTTTCATGAGTTTATTGGGTTAATTTCGATAATGTTTTTACTATTCTTGTTGCAGTCGGCTGATCGAGGAAATGCACGAGCAGTACAGGAGAACATCCATATGGAGGTGGAGTTAAAGTTATGTAATGATGACATCACATTTTCTGTAAACCCTATGGATATGATGAGGAAGGCCCAAAAAAAATGCAATGAAGAAATCCTTAAGTTGGTATTCATAGTGCCTCAAATAGGTGAGATAAGAGAAAGGGTTAAAATATTGTCTAAGAGAGCACAAAACTTGCAAGTAAGTTGTCATGAGATCTTTAATTATAACATAAGTTCATTCATGGTTTTATATTTTGTACTCTTTTATGTCATGAACTAAAATATGTGTTGCTTTTACAGAATTATTTGCATCCTCATCATGCTGTTGGCCATGATCAAGGTACTGCAAGTGTTTCCTAGGAATTAAGGGTCAATACAAGTGTTAATCTTGATCTTCCTATGCATACAACACATCATCCGACCCCATCATCCATGCCTATATTTTTGACTGAAATGTTGGAAACACATACCATGCAGGCATTCGGTAGTGCACCGTCTTGCAGCAAACACATGCCACTACATGTGTCAGTACCTGTGGATATAGAGGCCGCTAGTACTGGTGATGTTTTAGTAGCATTTCCTGGATCTTCCCGTATTACTATTATAGGAACATTGCCGGTCACATTTGTAGTGATCGAGGATTTCCATCCCATAAAGATAGAGAAGGTCCCAGGTACTTTAAAATGTTTTAATTATTATTATATATAATCCAATTGAAATTTACTAATTGATCACTCTTTATAGACTAATGATCCCATGATCATTTTGTAGGAAATGATGTTTTTTATAAACATTTAAGTGATCTTACATTGGATCTCTTCGGGCCCACCATACGTACACGGTGGAATGCCCAAAATCAAGATTTAAAAGATAAGCTCATTAACCGTTTAGTTGTGTTGTTCGGTGATAAAATATTCAACCGAACCAAGGTCCTTAAGAAACCTGGTACCTATCTAAAGTATGTGAGGGACCAATATAGGTCACATTTATAGAAGAATAGAAAGTACAAGCATCCCCCTATGATTCCAAAGAGGGAGTGGAAGGAATTGGTGTCAGATGGAAAGGAGAAGGCTGAAAATAAAAAAGGAAAAACACCACCGGGCCAAGGAAGGTATGTGATACTATCAAAAATTTAATTATATACTGATTACTCTTTCTTTTTACATAATCTAATGTATTTAAAATTTTTCATAGGTTGCCTGACACATCGAAGGAAACAAAGGAAAGACTAGAAAAACACGGGCAACACAAACTTGGCTCTGGTGGTTATATGAAATTATCTACATGATTTGTAACTATCAATAAATAAAATATTGCATCCAAATAATAAATTGCAAACAATTTTAGTTTTATCACACCATAGAAGAAAAATTCATGATCGCATGCAAAAATGCAAGGTTGTGATTTCAACAGAGTGCCCACAGAGGAGGACCTGAATATTGCCTTCCACCAAGGCTATGGAGCCCTGATTGAACAACTAAGAGTCTCAACTGGGCAAACACAATCTTCCACTGCATCCAATATGTAGGTAAATAAACTCAATAAAGTTTATTTCAAATTGAATACTTGTGCAATCTATTCAATATTAGTTTCCACCATAATAATGTGCCTATTTGTTTTACATAGATAAGCAATGATAATACTACACATGACATTGGAATGCAACTTGGTGAGGGTGGAGCACAACCTACCGATGAAGGCCATGGTGTGCATCCCAGTACTGGATGTATTCATGTGCTATACAAAATGCAGTATGGATTAATACAATTAAACATCTTTAATTGCATTTGGTGTATTAATCAATGTAACATTTTGTGTTTCAACTTTAGAGCATGTAGAGCGTGATCAACATGTTGAGCATGATCAGGCTAGACAAGATCAGGAACATGATGTGGCTCCATCAGGTAAAGAGCACCACTCTAATGTTCTTTTAAACATATTTAATTGCAATTGGTGTATTAATTAATGTAATCTTTCATGTTTCAACTCCAGATCAGGATTTAGAGAGTGTTCAGCATGTTGAGCATGAGGCTATAAGACAATATCAAAAACATGATGTGGCCCAATCAGGTAAAGAGCACCACTCTGATTTTCTTTTAATTAATGAAATGTGTGTAACAATAATAATAAAATATATCAATTTAACATTTCTTTGCTATTGCAGCATACCCCCCCTTGTAGCCACATCCACATTGTGAGTACACGACTAGGCATACATTAAGATCACGAGCAGAGCTCAGAACAATTCAAGGGGGGACAAATGATTTTGAAAATGATACTCCACTTCAGATTTATTTAGCTGCAAAAAAGAAACACAAAAAAAGTGATTGTAATCATATTATGACAGCCATATTTTTGATAATATGTAAAAACTAAAAAAATGAAATATGTTAATGAATGAATGTGAATATGTTAATCAATAAATTTTATATGTTAATGAATGAATGTTGTATGTTATTAATGGATGAATGAATCAATGTGAATATGTTAATGAATGAATGTTGTAAGTTAATGAACAAATGTTATATGTTAATGAATGAATGTTATGTGCTATTAATGCAAGATAAATGAATGAATGCTATATGTTATTAATGGATGAATGAATGATTAATGTTATATGATCAGTTATGGGGAATTGAGAGTGATGTGAGGGGGGGGGGGAGAGGGGCCAAATGAGCTTCCACCTTCATGTGGTTGGCCCATTTAAGTAGAGAATATTAAACTATTCACAAAACAAAGAGAAGCTCAATAAGGTAAGTAATGCACTTTTCAATATAAGAAATGCATCGTTTGAAGCATCAAACCAAAATGAAAAGATGAAAGAAAGTGCTAAATTTTCACTATGAACATTGTGTTGTGTGTGGATTTGGTTTCAAAGCTCTATTTTTTTTTTTTTTAAGTGGTCTCTAAAATTTGACTTTTCTGCATAACAGGTTAGTGGAAAATTTGACAGCTTTGAAGGGTTTAGAGGCTCGATTGAGATAGATACACGGATATTTGGATCTTGTTGTTGATGGGAGGCTTCCACTTAACCATGAAATTTTGTACCATCTGCAAGTATGCTAAAATATCTCTACTTACATTCATTCAACTTACTATAATATAATATCTGACCAAAATGTCCTTTTCATTATACTTAGATGGATTTTCATGCCCTATTCCAAAGAACATGTTTTAAAACAGGCAAGAAGGATGTTGGCAAGGGTTAAAGAATTTGGCTTTAGACCTACCAATTGCATAGTTTACTTCATTCATACAACATATTTCCAATGTGTTTCACAATTGTTGGAATCATATCCTATAATTACAGAACTAGTAAAATTAAAATATGTAAGTTTCAAATATGGCATTACATATCTTTCTATGAATTTTTGAAAGAAAATGTCAAAATGGAGAAGAATTAAAAAAATAATCTACATAATTTCTAAGAGATCAGGGAATTTTTTTGCAGAGTTATCTTGAATATATTTAAGACAAAAGTAACTTATATAGATTGAAGTAGAATATCGGTAGTCTAAAATCACTAGTCAACACATCTTAGTAATATCTAAATTCAAGAGAACTAGGTCCACTATCCATTAGCTAGTAAAACAAATAAAATCAATTCATAAGATTATTATGTTCTAATAGGGTTGATTGGTTGCTTGTTTCTTTTTGATTGTCAGGACATCGTCAATATACACTTGGTTTTCCCGCCTTCTCTTGCCTCGTGGCCAAAGAGTTTCTGCAGAAGGAATCAAAGTAACCTTCAAGATTGACAATGGCAATGAGTACAAGGTTAGTATAACTTAATGCTACTTGGGTATGATTTTATTTTTTCAAGATCAATTTCGATTCATTTTCTGCTCACACTACTTTTATTTACATTTATGTTTTGCTAATATCCATTTTCCTTTACATTCATATTCTTCTATACATATTGTGTTTACAATAATGTTTTCCTTAATTTAATCTAGGGGAGAGGACCCAGTACCTGAGCAACTTTCAATGTCATGCTGTTAGGATTTACTGTGAAGCTAATCCAAAGTTTTTCATTGCTGCTCGAGGCCATATTGCAGTGCTTTCTCTAGGAAGCCCACATGATCCCCATCAGGTATCTTCTTTTTGTAGTCTCTAAATTTCTTAGAAGAAATCAACAACCAATTTGTCTAAATGTGGCTCCTTGTTTACACATTAATATCTCTTTTGGTAGAAATGGATCATAGTGGATTCATGGGGTCTTAAAGAGAAGGCTCTCAAACATGGAGATCAAGAGTGGGACCAGGTAAAAGCATTCATAATAATGCTTATATTGTTTTATTGACTGTGTAATAGCTAAGTATCTTGGATAACATTATTTTCTATTGAATTTCCAGAGTGAGAATAATTTTGGGTTTGCAATCCTATTTTTTAGTACACTAGCTAAGTATCCAATCCGCACTGTAGGTACTTTTTCTCACCAAATTGCTCATTTTCCACAAATTTAGATTCTAGTGTGTAGTTTAATATTCACTAGTTTGATTTTTTTATTTTTTAGCAAAATTAGAATCCAATTCATAGGTTGTGCTTGTTTTCCATGACAGTCCGCTTGATCTCATGACTCATCATAGGTTTTATATTTTTCTCCAATTGTTGATCAACATCAAATGTGGCCATCATAGTATCATCCATAGCCTCCATATTCTACAATTATTCATTACTCATTTCTCATACATAGTAACCAAATAATGCAGACCTAGAGCTTGGACTACAAATCTATGCAAAAAAATGATAAATCCCTACCTCTATAAGCCTAATTAAACACAACAACTGACATGTTGTTTGATATTTTAAACAGTCATATCACTATCCTTTTTCTACCTTGTAAACACTTACTCAATGCATACAATAATTTATTGAAATGCAAAGTTGAATGGCCTCTTAACTCTTGACACTAATGTCATTACATTTGTCCAAATAGGGTTAATCATATTATGATCTAAATTTTCATAATGAAGTCTTCCAATCTGTCCTTTAAATCTGAGCATTGATGACAATCCATCTTGTCTTTTACTACCCCTATTAAATTCTCATGGTCTTGGCACATCAAATTTCTCTCTTTGATTGACCCATCCTTATGTCCTGTCACTATCCCTATTCATGCACTTTGGAGCCTCCTACTACTTTTATATATCGCCCAGAGTCACCCCAATAAGTATTTCGATCCATTTGTATCTTCATCGATAAGAGATCATGTATCGCTAGGATATTCTATAGTTTCCCCAATGTGGTGAGTCTCCCCAATGATTATTCTTTTGATCTCAACTATGTCGCCAAGATTCCTGCCGATGTAATCTGATCGACATCACATAGCGGGTCGGGTAGACATTTAGAACTTACTCCGATGCTATATGTCTTATCGATATGCTTCCCTCGTGCTTCGTCGATGAGACAAGATGTGTATTTCTCCAATGAAACGTCATCGCTGAGACCAAAATCCAGTCCTCCCGATATATCTTCTTAGGCAATTTTGATCGTTGTAATAGTCTTGATCTTTCACCGATATGCCTACATTTTGAACGAATAGTTTTTTTTTTTTAAATTACATTATTTCGTCGAAATTGCAACGAACCACAAAAAGTGTCTGATGAATCTGCAATGTATCCAACAAACTTTCACTGTAATGACTTGCCTATTTCATTGTGAGTTCGATGAACTTATGTTGTTAATCCAACGGTTTGGCAAAGGTATGTCACCCGTGCTCCGGGTGTTGTTCATCTCTAGAGCGACGAAACTGTCATCTCAGTTCTGACGAATGTATGTCACTGCTCTGATGCTTCAATAAAGGTATGCCGCTCGTGCTCTGGGTATTGTTCATCACTAGACCGCCAAAACTATCGTCTCAATTTTGATGAATGTATGTCACTGCTCTGATGCTTCAACGATGGAATGTCGCCCATGCTCTAGGTACTATTTATTGCTAGACCAACAACATTGTAATCTCGGTTCTGATGAATGTATGTTGCTACTCCAATGCTTCAGCGAAGGTATGCCACTCGTGCTCTGGATATTGTTCGTTGCTAGACCGACGACACTGTCATCTTAGTTCTGATGAATGTATGTTGCTGCTCTGATGCTTCAATGACGGTATGTTGCTTGTGGTCCATCCATTGTTCATTGCACGATTGACGAAGTGGGCATCGCGGTTCCGATGAATGTATGACACTGCTCCAACGCTTCAGCGAAGGTGTGCTGCCCATGGTCCGACCACTATTCGTCACGCGATCAACCAAATGGGCATCGTAGTTTTGATGAGCTTGCGTCATGAGGTTGACGTTTTACAGTCTGTTGGGATATAGACGAAAAGTGAGTGATGGCGCTGATTTTTGTGATTCGTTGGTTGGCTGACAATAGATCTTTGAAATTATGACGAATGACCATCGGAAATTGGGGTCAAATTCAGTAGTGCCACTTTATGTGGGACACTCCCCATACTATGGGTTGCACCCCACTTTATGTGGGTCACCCCACATACCATGGGTGGTGCCCACTTAGTGTAGGCTACCCCCCATGGATGGGTGGGGCCCATTTAATATATATATTTTTTCCTATTTTCTTTTTTGTTTTTATATTATTCAAACAATAATATTTCCATGTGATGCCATGTGTCAGGGGCTGAGTGGTCTTTGAGCTGACTAGGCGCTGACGTCATCGGGGCAATTTTGACCCAATCTTTGACCTTTCATAACTTCGCCATACAGACTCCATTTTTTGCAAAACGAAATCCGTCGGAATCATGAAAATGAGCACTATGTAATGGTGTTGACTTTAATAAGTTTGGACAACTTTTATTTTTGCCCTTTTTTTGACCTAGGTCTTGGAGTTGACCAAAAGTTTGACCATAAATATCTTGAGCTCTGGGACTCTAATTGACTATGTTTGAGTTGTGTTGGAGTCAGGATCTCGAGTACTTTTTAATGATACCAAATCTGGAGAAAAATGGAGAATTTCAAAATTTGACGAAAAATCCTCTGGATCAAATTCAGTGATGTTTCATTAAGGAAGCCTGATCTAGTCCATGTTTCACATTATGATCCTATCACATACCTAACTATATATGATAATGCATTTCCTTTGGTTTCAGTCAAGAAGGACAAGTGCTAGACTGATGTGGCATATTATATTACCTGTGGCAGTAGTTAGGCTGGTTGAGAATCAATTACTGATAATTCACACATGCCCTATTACCATGAAAAGTATTGAAAATTCAGTTAAGGAGATTTAGCGACCAGCTTTATCATTTGCAAGCATCTAGGGAGAAGGTTGAACTAATCCGAACAATTGCAAGTATCTAGGATACAACAAAGTAGGGAGGTTAAAGAAAGATCAACATTCATCCTTCCCCATGCCACTTAGGAGTTCTTTTCAATAGAAAAATAAGAGGAAGTAGTAGTTAGGCATCTAATGGCTTTTTTACTTTTCAAATTGTGACACATGTCACTTATCTATTGTAACAAATTGACAAGGATTTGGAAAGGTTTGTAGGATAACATACACACCTTGTTTCATTTTGAGTTCATGTTCATTTCACTTTTTGGTAAATAATTGTAAACTTGGAGAAGTTTCTTTCTTGTCATTTTATGCATTGTAACTCAGATTTTCAGTCTTGTGACTGAAAATAAACATTGTAATATTCTATTTCTAAGAATTTTTTAAGCAAGATAGATATTTTTGACTTGTGCAAGTTGTAAGAGCACATTTATTTTAATAAAGTTCAATGATTTTTCCTTCTCACTGGTTTTCTTATTGTGTGCAATTGATGATTGATGTGTATTTTTGTGTTTTATGTTTAAATCCTCAAATATCAGTCAATTAAAATGACTAAATATACTACTAATTGATGTCAGTTAATAATTAAATTGACTAAATATACTACTAATTGATAAAAATCAGTGAATAAATATGAATAAATCAAAGACTAAAAATATACTACCAAATTGATCAATCAAAACAACCAATAAATGACTAAAAATGGTTTAGTCATAAATTTGGTCGTGTCATGAATGACTGGCAATAAACTACTAATGGTCACATGACCAAGCTCAATGAATAAATATAACTAAATATATGACTAAATCAATGACTAAATTAGCAACTAAATATACTACCACATTGATCAGTCAATATGACCAAATAAATGATTAAAAATGGTTAGTCATAAATTTGGTCACATTATAAATGATTAGAAATAAACTACTAATGGTCACGTGACCAAGTTTAGTCATTTTTATGCAATTTTTAGTAGTTTTTAAAGTCATTTATTGTTATTTTTCTACTAGTGATTGATGACCATAGAATGCAACCCTTTATTGGATGTTCAAGATGAAGATGAGATCATTGCTCACATAATCCATAATGACTGTGACAGGATCCCACAATAATAGGATTGCCTCACATTCTTACAAGACCCCTTGCAAAGTATTATACCTACTAATTCCATAGAAGAAATATCTCAAATATTTCATTCTTGACTACCTCCACAGTGTATACCCATCATACTGAGTCTTGACCTCTCATCTATCTAAGCATTATCCAAGGAATTGGAAATCATTCTAGGGAAAATTTTAAACATAAACAATGCCTTGACTAAAGAGCAACAAAATTCTCTGCACACAGTGTTGTAGGCACACTCAACAACATATTGAATAGTTAAACACCCATTTGACAACCTTAGAGACATATGAATCCCATTGAGAGAAATAGTTAAAGATGAATTTCAAAAGCTCCTTAATGTAGGTTTTATCTATCCTATATCTAATAGTGAATGAGTCTCACCTTTGGTAATTGCTCCAAAGAAAGGTGGAAAATGGAGAGTTTGTGTAGACATGTAAAAATGACCTAACACTTATCACACATCCTAAAATGACGTTTTCTCATCATCTACATCATTCTCACCTAATATCACTATATTTCACATGAAAAAACATAATTTCCTCTATTAATTAAATAATATTACATTATATAATTGATTCACTTTTTCATCATTTTCGACTAATTAAATAAATTACATTTATTTAATAAATTCATAATATAAATTTATTCCTCTTGATTAATTAAATAACATCAATTATTTAATTATGTCATTAATTTAACCTATTTTCCTAAGTCAATTAAATTATTAAAACATAATAGTTTAATTAAATCACTTTCCCCTAAACATGAATAATTGAATAAATTATTCAAAACATCATTAAAAAGGTCAAATCAAACAAATACAACTCTGTTTGCAAAAGTCAAACTTTATTTGCAAATTCAACTCAAAAAGATTAATTAACTAAATCAATCAATTAATTATCCTCACCCACTTTCATGATTGAGAAAATTACGATCCCCTGATTGCTCAATTTGATTGGCTGACTGATCCATCTATTCCTAGCTAATTCATTAGTTCTTCAATCCCAATGAAGGCTCAACATGATTTCTTCAATTCCATATATTATTCAATATATTTCCTCAATTCCATTAAACACTTGTATTGATTTCTTCAATCACACTAATTACATAATCAAAATCCACTGATTATTCCAATCTAATTCATCTCAACAATTTTGTGTTGAAATGCACAAGACAACTGAGAGGGCGAGGTGAATCGATTATATCAAATTATTTACTTCTTAAATTAATCAATTCCACTTTAACTTTAGTCTATTATTAAGTATGAACATGAAATGAAAATAACAGAAACACAACACCAGAGACACTAGATTTACGTAGAAAACCATGGTGAGGATTAACTCACAATATAGTAGTAATGCAATACCGGATGTACATGCTCACCGCCAAAGGGCTCACTACCC
>CM021107.1:231428681-231516191 GCA_007115665.2 Sequoiadendron giganteum | reverse complement strand
AAGAAGAAGATATTGAAGAAATAGAAGATGATGTAGATGATGATCAGGATCAACAGTTAGTTGATGATGTGCCTGATGAAGATGTCGAAGAGGAGGAACTAGATCATGATGATGTAGGAGTTAATGTTCATGAAGATGATATCCGTGTGGATGATGACATTATCAAAACCGATATCAATGACGATGATGATGATATGACCAATCCTTACAATGTTGAATCTGGATCGGATGATACAGACAAAGAGTTGGATGAAGAAGAAGATCAATGACATTGAAATGTATGAGTTATGTGATTGTATTATCTATTTGATATTAATTTCTTGATAGAATTATTCTGTGGTTACATAATTAATCTATGATGTTTTATTTTAATTATATTTGAATTATATTAGAATATGTTCAGTTAACAGATGTAAAAAATAAAAAGGATAAACCAAAATATGAAAGCGTGAGACCACTGCCTTGTTGGGTGTATGGAGTCTAATGAAGATCTATAGAAATGTAATCTATGATGGCAATAATTCAAAGTGTTTGACACATAGATGTAGTTTATAACTTGTATAAATGTGCAAGTAAATGACTGACAAACTCTACTTGAGATAGAATGACAATCCTAGTTATGTGATTCTTCTTATTGATCCAATTGATACTCTTCAGTTACTGTGATTGACTAGAAGGGTTTAATCTTTACTTGAAAGAACCAAATAATCACATCACACAAATACAACAAATGTGTATCGGTAAACTGAATATATTTATATGCTTCATATATCAATTTAGACAACAGAAAAGCATCAAAATGGAGACAACCAGATAACTGTATAATTCCACAAACAGTTGATACCAAGATTAAGCCACAAGTTCAGACATCTTCATTAACTTCATCAAAATTCATACATGCATCTGAGTCTTTTAAAGGAAAGTTTCATTGTTGTATCTTTCTCCTATCCGCCTATATTTGTTTTACATTATGAAACAGATATAAATATATCAAAATTGTGAAAGGGCGCGTCCTTTGAGAAATGTCTTTTGCTTAACAACAATAACAAACTAGAAATTATGCTCTATTAAGCCATAAATAGATGTTTTGATAGATAATCTCGGTAAGCTAGCCGCTTGTGTGTATCAGCATCCTCTAGTGCATTCCTTATGGCTAGCTCCATTTCAAAAATATTCTCATTCTGTTCACATGCCCTGTCCATTGTTAAATCATTTCCTGTGGCTGTCTCCAAAATTGTTTGCATCATCGTCTAGCATTCCTTCATCCATCCTGTGGTAATAGACACTGTTTTACTCCTCTTCGATTAAGTACTTGTCCACCCATCTCTGATACTCTTCATCCGTTGGCCAGCAAAATTTCATGACCTCATTCACCTTAGTATTGTAAGGTGTGTACTTCACTACAACCTGATTGGCTTCCCTTTCAAAAAACTCTAAGAATGTATTGGTGTTAATTATCTTATCCATACTATTTACCAGCAAATCATAGTTTGAACTTAACATTTCCTTGTGCATCAATAATGTCTGGCAAAAATGTATCATTCCAGTCATCAAAACTCTTTATCAACTCCCTAATTCTTCTACTGAAATCATTAGGTAGGGCCTGGAATCCGCTCAATGATTTTACAAAGTTTTGAGTAGGCTTCAATGACTGGGGCCTGTTGTCCGCATCAAACCTAGAAGCTTTGTACATAATATCTAGATCGTTTGCCCTAGGGATCCATTTCTCAACCAAAGGCAAAACTATTTCCCGATCCCTATTGATATTTTTTATTCCATCCAAGAATAAAGAATACAAAGAATGTACAGATGGTAATTTACCATCAACCTTTTCATTAAGATGCCTCAAAACTGTGTCAACCACCTCACTTTGTTTGGCAATTGCATCATCCTCACTTGCCTTTAAGGCAACCTGCAATTCTGTGATCCTATTCAACATTTGCTTATTGGTGGGATCCACAGAATATTCAACTTCTTCTTCAACTGGCCCTGGTGTAGGACTGAGAGCAGGTGCTTGGATGGGGGACCTCGGAGTTGAAACAATTGGAGTAGTATGGGGGACCGATCCTACAATAGACGGTAATGCTCTGATACCAGGAGCACTGGAGGATTCTCCCACCTGCCCATATTTCAACCTATCTACTTTAGATTGTAGCTCAACATTCCTTTCTTGCATCCTACTATATTCTGCAATTATCATATTGTATTTCTCCATCATACTCTTCTTTTCACCTCTTCTCTCTCAGCTGTCTTTTGGGCCAATTTGGCCACATTCACTGTCAGGCTTGTAGCTTCTGTTGTTGAATTTTCAGAAGCTTTCTTGATGATTATCCCTCCCCTTAGGTGTGGGCTAATATCAGTTACATTTGGCTTTCTGCCCTGGAGTGCCAATTCTCGTATGGCCAGAGTTTCATACTCCTCACTGAAGGCAGAGTCCTACAGAGCTACCTTAACCTATTCTTCACTATTTTGTATAGGGTGCTTGGACTGTAAGATAGCATTGAATGCAACCACATCAGCTATGTCCCATTCAAGAAAAAGTAAGACACTAGCCTGAGTCACAAGTCTTCTTCCCTCCTCAGGAGTAATGCCTTTGAATTCTTCCATTAATTCGGCCTTGACCTCATCATCATTCTCCTGCTCAGACCTATCAGGTCTTGATTCTCTCCTACTCTTGCATTTGTTCTGGTACTCTTCTAGTTTCATCCTCCAAACTAGTTGCAAGAATACAAGAGTCTTTACAAATGCATCATTGTCCAAGAATGCCTTGCAGGCATCCATCCTAGCATCTTGTACACATTGCCCCTTTACATCCATGTCAGAAAGCACCAATTGTGTTGATCTAGGAGGGGAAGGGATACCAACCTGCATGTCTTGATCAGTGACAATTATCTCATCCATCAGAGTTTCCTGCGTTTCCTCAACTCTCTGCCTCTTAGGGCTTGGCTCTGATGGTAACACTACAGGATCACCTCTTGGTGGTGAATCTAGATCCACAATCCTTATCCCTCCGGGTGCTCTAATCCTTGGACCCAGCTGTGATGATGCTTGCATGACTTGTCTTCCCTTCTTATCCCCTTCATCCTCAGCACTGCTCACATTCCTCTTTCTCTTGTATAGAGGCCTGTCAACTAGTGGTTGATAAGCTAGCCTTGTTTCTTCAGGCCTCACATCCGGTCTTTCTATACCAAAATCTAATTCCAAACTGACCCTCTTGATCATCAAGGTGGCCATGATACTTTTGAAATTAGCCATTAAGAAGTTTATTCTCTTGTGAAATGGAGTGAACTCCATTAAAGGATCATATTTTAGATCCATTTTATGTATTATAGCCAACAACTTTTCATATGAAATTCATTTTTCTTTATTCAACTCCTGCCTATTCAAATCAAACTCATTTCTAATTAGGTCCTCGGGAAAGTTGAATTCATGTGCAAATTTGCCACCTTTAATTCATTGTCAGAACAATGCAAAGAATCCCTCAGGGTCATGTTGTCTCCTAGGACCATTCCTCAAATTGAAGACATCAAAAAACCTTCCAAAGTGGACCCATCCTCCCTTGGAACAGACAAAATCAAAAACAACAATGTAGTCAGGGAACAAAGTCCCTTTTCCTTTCTTTGTTAGGTTGTCCTCATGAATACAACCTAGTTGCCACATTACTTCGGCAAACCGCATCCTTGATGGTACATTAAAGGGGAGGATATGAGGGGTTCCCTAGAAACCATACACCCTCAAGATAGTGCTTATAGGGTACAAGATGATATCACCCCAATTGTGACACACTTTTAAATTAGGCTTCCTCACCTTCGGTCAGAGGAAGTCATGCAAATCTTCAGGGACTCTTGGCAAACTTACCACCAACCGAGCCCTAAGTCTGGAGGCAAAGTAGTTATCAAACTGCACAAAGATGGCACCTCCCCTGTTGTAAGACAAATCTGCACTCCACACCTGTACTAGTAACATTTCTCCATTCACCTCCTGCCTCAACTCCATGTTTTTTGAGAAGAAAACAACATTCTTGTACATGAACATATGCATCAACAGGGAGTACCCAAAAAAAGGAGTGCCAGTATCCCCCACATGCAGCTTCACCAAACTCTCATGCATCTTGTCTGACAGGAATGATGCAAAGTCATATACCACAGAGAAGTTGGGATGCTGAATCTGGGTTCCTATAAACATGTACGCAAGTGGCATCACACTATTAGGGCTGAACCCTATAATCTGGCACAATGAATAAAATGTTGCCAGGAAGTGACTGGCAAAACAGCTCAGCCTGAAAGGCTCCTATTCATTTGGGCTTATAATAATTGTTGAATTGCCTGCCCTGGCCAGGTGAAGAGGAAGCAACTTCAATCTGAAAAGAGGCTTTAACCTTTTGTACTCCTCCTTCATGTTCTCGAAATCTATTTGGACTAAGAAAGGCTATACTCAATCAAATCAAAAATCTACGGAATCTCATCTACATTTAGGCTTAGCAGAATTCCACCATCATTATCCCTTACGACCCTTGTCACAGGATCATACCGTGCTGCCACTGCTCTAAGCAAGTCAACATCAGGGAACACATTTAGCACTGTTAGTTTCCCCATATCATATCTCTAAGCATTAGAGAAGGGGTGAGGTAAGTTTCACTGTCCATACCATAGCCTAAATATTTCAAGACCAATCATAGGAATCCTGGCATCTGCAATGTTATAATTTTTGCACAGTAGACCTTCGCCTAGGGTCTTTCCATTCATTAAAACCAAACCACTCTTCCTGTCATTTGTTGACAACGGGAGTCGATCCAAGAAGTCATCATACAAATTCCTCTTCAAATAATCAACATGGCCAGAGTGCTGCTTCGGTGGTGCCATCTTAAACAACTAGGGATTCTTTTAAAAAATCAAATCCTCGAAGAAACTAGGGGTACCCAGAACAAAAAAATAAAACACAACTGTGCAATTCCAATAATTCAAATGAACCAATAACCCTACGAAAATAATTAACAAAACCCCTTGACCAACACAATAGAACCCTTCGCAAAGACACGGTCAAATTAACCCAGCAGTTTAGAAAATAACTCATAGGATTTCGCACCTTGCAGAGAACCAAACTTCATGATGATCACTTGAAAAACTTTATCTCTAGCTCTGAACTGCTTGGAAAATACTTGAATGCTTTTGTGATGAAGATAGAAAAAGAGCAGATACTTTATGTTGATTGAATTGAGGCAGTAGACATCTCATCCACCATTATAGCTCATTTACATTCCGCCCCAACGGCTCCAATCGCATTTGATGCGAATTTAAACTTCAGTCGTCGATCTTTTATTTTTGTCAGATCATCGAACGACCATCTTCAAAAGGGCTGACGAAATCTCCATGTCAGCATCGAGGGCCCACCGCAGAAGTAGCGCCAAAGTAATACACGTGGCGCCCGCCCGTGATATCGTGATCACTAAACATCCTGCATCTTTGGATCACGCGATGGTGGGCAACCATTGATTGCTACAATCGGCGATCGTGTTCACTCACAATAGTCAGCAGCACCAAACATAACCGTTGAGCAACTTTTTACCAAGATTATAACATCACCGTCAATCTCGAGCACGTGCATCTCGTAGCTGTTTTAGTAACCCACTTTATAACGTATTTAAGTCCGACACAAATATTAAATGCTTTATTAATCCCTTTTTGACATTAGCATCTTGGGACACGTGGCACTCACCCGTGATATCGCAATCACCAAATAATTAGTAGTAATGTCATCGCGGGATCGCGGGGAGCGGTCAGGATCAATCGTAGGAAGATCGACATTCATTCAAAACACAACAATCAGCAGCACCAAACATAACTGTCGAGCAACTTTTTACCAAGATTACAACATCACCGTCGATCTTGAGCATGTGCATCTCGCAATTGTTTTAGTAACCCACTTTATAACGTATTTAAGTCTGACACAAATATTAAACGCTTTATTAATCCCTTTATGGCATTGGCAACTTGGGACACATAGCGCTCTCCCATGATATCGCAATCACCAAACAACCAACGGTGATGTCATCACGAGATCGCAGGGAGCAGTCAGGATCAATCGTAGGAAGATCAACGGTCATTAAAAACACAGTAGTCAGCAGCACCAAACATAACTGTCGAGCAACTTTTTATCAAGATTATAACATCACCGTCGATCTCGAGCACGTGCATCTCGCAGTTGTTTTAGTAACCCACTTTATAATGTATTTAAGTTGGACACAAATATTAAACGCTTTATTAATCCCTTTTCGGCATTGGCAGCTTGGGACACGTGGCGCTCGCCTGTGATATCATAATCAGTAGTGATGTCATCACAAGATCACGGGGAGCGATCAGGATCAATCGTAGGAAGATCAACGGTCATTAAAAACACCCCCTACAAAATAAAACAACTATTAAAAAGTCAGGCGAGATAACCTTTTTGCGTGTGTAGATTGCGCGGCCATCGGATGAAGTGATTTCAATCTTGACCGTTGCTCGCAGACGTCGCAAGGTTTCTGCTAACATCACAAATATGTTGCGAGTCTTGTGAGATTCTGCCATTTGTCATATTTGATGGTGGGGACCAGTTTTGCTCGCTAATCAATTATGAAGGCTAATGCCGACAGTTGTTTCTGTACTGCCGCATCGTGGTCATTCCTCGCTGACCTTGCGTAATTAAAACTACAGTTTCAATAATGCTATAAGGTGTGCAATTTGGTGACGCATGGACTCCGATGTTGTGCGCTGATAACAAAGGTGGGGCCCATTTTCGTGCTGATGTGGTGCTCGGTAGGTGAATATCCTATCCGTTCGGTGATTGGAGGGAGAACGTGGCATTTTCAAACTATTTTGACTAAATCTGAGTCATTCTCCTAGCCAACATTGCAATTGATCAACAACTCGTATTTAAAAATAAACCGGTATTGTACGATAGCCATTTTATCTCACACGAGTGAATAGTATTGGCCGATTTTGACTCTGCCTGCATAATTAAATGCTAAAATTTGTGAATTACTATTTCAGTTCTATATCTCTACATTGAGGAAGAATTGCTTGGTATCAAGTGAAGCAAGCTGTGGTTACGATTTCTCAATTTCGTTGCCCTGGATGTTCTATGATTGAAACCATAAGTAGCACGTACGCCATTTCTTGTAAATTCAGAATATTTTATGGTTGCTTGCTGGGCAATTCGTGATTGTTTCTTGTTTGTGTTCTTGAAGAATTGATTGAATAGATTCGCTTTTAGAGCTTGTCTAGATAATAGCTAGGGTTTTTTGAATATTGAAGAATTTTTTGTTAAGGCTAAAGGAGAAAATTGTAATTATTTGCTATCTGAAAATAAGCAAACCCTAGTTCGAATTATCATATGTAAAGTATAAATGGCACCCAAGGCCCGAAGTTCTAGTTTTGAAACCACTACCAGGTCTTTATCCCAAGATATTATTGATTTGTTACAACCCTCTACTAGCAAGAAGCAGGAGGGAAATGTTTTGTTCTATGGGCCTCGAATCTTGGAAGGATTGACAGACAAGCCATGTGCAATTCAAGATGTCGAGTTACCATACACCGGGTGGAAGTTGTTCTCCAATTGGTTTGGGAACAGGAATTTGTCGGTTCCTTTATGTAACCCCTAGAGGTTAGACCTAGGTAAATTGGTGGTTCCTAATGTTTATATGGATGTAGATCTTTTAAAGGACATTGCTGCTAGATATGACCCTATGGCCCGAATTGTCATAACACATGCTGGTGTGCAAATGATTAAGATAACTAAAGAAGAAATTGCAGAGTTTTTCAAATTGCACGAATGGAGTCAAGATATGGTTCCTGTCGACTTGGAGGTTTTCAGACAAGAATATAGAAATACTAGGGGTTTGTTCAGAACATCCTTCTTAATACCTCATTTGGTAGTTTCAGGAAGAGGAAAAAATCAGAAGAAGGTAGTAATTGGCAGGAATGAGCCCGAACCTTTTCCTGTGGGCTATTTCGCCAGTTATTTCAAGAAGACTATTTGTGCTTTATGTCAAGTTTTGGGAGTCAGCTTAAAAAAAACCTTTCCTACCAATATTATGTATATGGCAGTAAATCTCCAACACCCAAGTTTTAATGTAATATATGATTTTGTCACTTATTTGGCAAAGAAGATGCACACAAGTCTGGTAGCCCTAAAAAAGGGGAAGAATTGGGTTGGATTCAGATGGTATTCCTTGTTAATCCACATGTTTCTGTATAGGGGTCAGGCTATGTTCAAAAAAGATATGAAATTAAAGAAGAAGGAAGGAAACATTGAAATGTCTGTCCAATATTGGACTAGGATTCTTGACATGCATGATCATGAGTTTGATTATGTAACTTTCCATAATATCTTTGGATCTAAATTAAGGGAGGCTCTGGTTTGTGACCCCCCAAGGATCCCAAAAGAAATTCATGACTTCTTGAGGCCGATGGAGAGAAGGCCTGAATTGAACATAAAGCACAATTGGGAGACATTTTCCCCTATCGTAATACCACAGTTTTCAGGGTTTTTGGCACTAATGTCAATCCAAAGGTTCTGCCAAGGTAGGTGCCCCTTAGACTTGGATTTTTTGAAATGATGAGGCAGTTGGTGGGTGCTCAGGAAGTACACTTTCCAGTTGAACAAAAGAAAGGTTCTTTCTTCCCTAAATATACAACATTTGCCGATTTTGTTATGGAAAAGGGAGGATGGAAGGAGTTGCATCAATTACTTGGGCCTTATAGGCTAAGGACTGTGCACCCCAGAAATCATGATCCTAAGGGTTTTATCTCTCAAATGAAGGTAAAACATCGGACAAGAGCTTTTGTCCACAACTTCTACTTTCCTGAGGACATCATCAGGAATATTTTTGATTTAGAATTAAAAGATGATAGAAAGGAACTATACATTGCCTACTCTAAAATGGTAAAAAGTAAGCAGGAGAAAATACCTGGTTTCAATCCCATACCTAATGCTAAAGATGAGTTTAGCAGGGCAATGTATGCTATTGATAATTTTGAGAGCTTGGTTGGGGTTTTGAAAGATGAAAGGGTTGTGGAAGAAAGGGGAAAATTACAAACCATCGAGGAGTACCCTGAGGTAAAGGAAGAGGAGAGGCCTACTTATCAGCCCCAAAAGAAGATAAGGGTTTTTTCTAGAAGAAAGGGAAGTAGGGCTGAAGATGTTGCTAAAAATATTGCACCATCTTCTTCAAGGCAGTCAGTACCAAATGTTGTTGATTTGGATTCTCCTCCAAGTTTTTCTGAATAGGCTTGCCCACCATCACCAAAGAGGCAGAGGGTTGAAAGGGTAAAGATTGTTGATTGTGATGGTGATGAGGATGATGACATTATTGTCACTCTGGATGAAATGCATCTTGAGATGCCATTGGACCCAATTGACATTGCAACAAGTTCATGTACAGTTTCTTTGAGGTTAGGAAAAGATGAAATCAAAAGAATAACAAGGAATGATGACTTGAGAATAGAAGCCTTTAGAGAGTTCATGATGGATGACTCTTTTATTCAAACCGGTGCTTTTAAAGATTTTGTGTGGAGAGCACATACTATATTATATGCTGAGAAGGTGGTACATGAGAGAAGTCTGCATCCAGAGCTCCTAGAGAAGGTAATTCAAGCTAAGGTCAGGGAACAGATGAGAGAAAGATTCAAAGCAATAACACCAGAGTAGGGCTAGGAATTGGTATAAAAAAGTGGACTATTGCTACTCCCAGAATGGGATATCGCTAATGCTATGGTGTTTGACACGATAAGAAGGGCTAATAAGCCACTTCTTGCTACTGAAGAGGAGGCTACATTAGCACTCAATGGGTCGGCCTTTAGTGAGGAATGGGATGCATTGGCAATTTGGTCCCTATCTACTGGCTCTAGAAAGCCAATTTTTGCAGAACCTTCTGACTTCAATGGTCACTTGGTTGTGAGGAGATTTGTTGACACCTTAGCATTGGAAGTTGTTGATATGGTCGTGAATGTTGCCAAATTCACCAGAGCAATTGTTGAAGATTTGACCAAGGAGCGGGATACTCTGAGAGGCCAATATAATGACATTAGTATTGAATATAATAAGAGTCAACAAAAGGTAGCAGAGTTAGAAACTAAATTGGCTTTATTGAGGCAACAAATGGATACCATGAGATCTCAAAAGCAAGCCAGTTCTAGCCACATTGTTCCCAACCCACCAGTAGAGCAGTCTCAACCTCCTGCACAAGCACAGTCTTTGGCTATTGTTCCATATAATATGGGACAAGTTCCTATCGCTATTGAGAGGGCTACTAGCCCTGGAGGGGGACTTTCTAGGGAGAAACTGATTCATCAAGTTGAAGAATATAAGGAGATGGTAAAGCAAATCCGGGATGCAACAGGGAGAAACAATGCAGTGATAGTGGACACTGTTTTGAAACATTTAAACAGAACGGTCCAGAGTAAGCTAAACAGTGTTCATGCAAATTATGTCCTAATGTTGCAAGCACTAAAAATGTTTCCAAGGGATAAAGAATTAGCCATCTTATTGCTAAAAAAATGGAGCCCTAGAATGGAGAAGTTGAGATTCATGGCAGTAGGGGCAAAACAGCATAGTGATAAATATCCTACTGTTATTGCAACATATCAATTGGTCAAGGGAATTGTTGAGCAGAAGTTTCAAGGATTTGCCGCCCTAATGGAATCCAAGATTAAATTGCTGAAAAATGTGTACGATGGAAAGGACCTGACCCCATTGCCTCATATTTTACATAGTTAGGATGAAGTCAAACCCCTGCAGGTTTGGAAGGAGCAAATGAACAATATAATGATGTCTCAAACACATGAGATATGCAAAAAAGCTGACATTCGCATGCTAGAGAATACATTGGAAAAAGTTGTATTTTGTTATAAGTTTCTTAGAGAGGTTTGATAAAAAGGCCACATTGATAATGGTAAAGTATGCTCCCTATCGAAACAAGGTTGATCAGGTTGTGGCTTTCCAATGGCCTTCCGAGGAGGAGTTTGAATTATGGAAAAAGGTGTTCACTGATGAACTGGAATTATGAGTGTTATAGTCGAGAATTGCAACTTGGTCATGTATAATACAAGTCTGGCCTTAGATATTATATTCTAAAATTGCATTCTCCTTTTGACTCCAAGTATAGGGTGCTGAGGTGGAGTTAATACTATAACAGCTAAGCATGCATTTGATGTATGGGGAGCGGCCTTTGGAGCGATGTTTTCTTTCCTCCTTATCAACTAATGATGATCTTTGTCTTATGCTCTCCTCTTGCATAATAGAATTGTAACTGAATCAGGAGTTAGCGATCCAATTACAAATGGATATGTGTACTCTCTGACCTGAAGCTTGTTAGCTCCCTTGTTTTATAAAAGGGAATTCTGGGCTGAGAGAGTGGTCAATTGAAATATCCAAGATATGAGAAATAAGAGTCTAGTAATATAGAGAGTATGAATTGTAAGTCCAGGTTTTAAAAAATTTTGAGTCAGACTGGAGAACTTTGTTAATCATGGGGTTTTTGAGCATGTTTGTATCAAACTCGTGAATATTTGGAGTTTATTTTGTCTCCTATTGTGTTATGTTACATGGATTATTAATGAAATATCGATCAAAGATGATTTTCATTGATTTTCATTTGTTATTTACTGTGAATTATGTTTAACTACAACTCTGGATCAAAGGATCGGTTAAATGCTTCAATTAACCAGTAAATTCATGCAATATAATAAATAGGATTCATAAAGGAGTAATAAACTCAGGTATGGATATATGGGTTGTAATGCAATTCATAATAGATCATAAGTGTTCAAAATGAAATTTACCCTGTAGTTCAGTTTTCTCTTTTGACTCCTTGCGCTGGGATATGGCACTTGAATTCTAATTACGTTTTATTGTCGTATGTTTTGTGTTATGGCATCAAGATATTTTACTCAAACATTTCCTATCAATTTACTTTATGTGAAGTTTGTGATTCTCTGTTAAATGGACACGAGTCTTTTTTAAGGAATGACCAATTTCTTGAAGGATTTGATCCTTTAACATTAATTGGGGATCTATATGTTGCTTACCTGTGTGCAAATTAAATGAATTGTTTAAATGTTTTATGTTAAGAGCACATGTTAGGGAATACCCTCCTGGATTTTACAGAGTCTGAAGTGTAGGAGAATTAGCCTTATTGCTATTCTCATAAAGTTGTCCATACTGTTCCTAGTCTTTTATTATTGAATGTGGGGAGTTCATAGGAGCTTCTAGGAAACACGTGTGGGTTGCAGTAAAAAAATGCCAACAGGTTCAATTGACAACATGATCTATTGAGTAATTACAAAGAATTCATAATTTGAAATTCTAGATTTTGACAACATGATCTATTGACAAGTAGGAAGCATTTTTCACATTGTGTCAAATTTTGATATTGTTATCAAGATTGAATTATGTAGTTTTACAAGTCAAACTCATTGACCCATGTTTCATGAGTAGTGTTTCACAAGAACCCATCTCTCATGATAATGAATGGTCCACTTAGCACTCATTGCGTCTAAATGATTCTCAAAGCGATGAAGCACTAGGCCTTCCTAGGAGGTCACCCATCCCAATATTACATGATCCATGATTTTATTAATAATTGATCATTTTGGATTTTGACAAACTTGACACACAAATGACAATTTGACAATGAACTTAATGTATCACAATTAAGTTTCAAATTGAGTAACACAATAGAAACTAAAACAAATTGAGAGATTGTTATGAGGGTAGTGATGCAACTTTTCTAATTAGAGTGTATTCCATGAGATTACAATTCTTTGAGATATTTTGTCAAATAGTTCACAAGATTTGTCTATCCTCCCACATTTTACATAGATTTGAAAATGGAGTGTACAACCACAACATTTGAGAAAATTCATCTTCATATTATGCTTTGATGGATGTCTATACCTTGTTCCAAATCTCCCATATTAAGGAAATCGACAAGGATTTTGGTGAAGGTTGTGAAATTTGTCTATGCATCTACCAATTGCATTTGATTGAAAGTTTCTAAAACCTTTTAAAAAAATCCATTATGTATATTCTACAATCATTATAGTCCACAATTTCACATTTATTTGGTTTTGCATCTACCAGTTGTATTTGCTTGAATTTTCCTACCGAATTTTCAATGTAGATCCATTTTGTGTATATCTTAATTACAATCTGTTGGTGTTTTTTCCCACATAGGATTTGCAATTCTGTAAGAGGTAGCCAACCTCTGTTATAAAGAACTGCAAAGGCTAGTGGCCAACTAACAAGAGTCAGTCAAAGACTGACATCTCCTACACTTTTGGCTCTGTAAAACCAAGGTGGGTAAACCCAAGTGTGTTCATAAGAATGTTTCATGATTGGTAAGAACACTTCTTCTTACAGATGCAGTCCCTGCTAACACTAAGAGACAGTCATTACCCTAGTTGTGGAAAAACCAAAGAATAATAAGTACAGATATCCCAAAGCAAGGAGACTAAAAATTATCATAAGATCTATATCCCAAAAAGAGATAGCAGTTGATATTTGTTAAAATGTTTGGGTATTGAATCACCGTGCTTAGAGTCATAGTCCTATACCTGAAAGGAATTTACCAATACTATCCAGTGCCTCATCCATTGGGTGGGAGTCATATAAAACGTAATTCAGATGAAATTGAACTTATCACCATAGTGCTTTGCTACCATGAGATTTGTCAGTATATTAAAACATTACTCCTTAGTGAATCCTGAGCATATAACCATAAACATGCAATTTGTGTTCAAGCATTTGATTAACTCATTAAGTCAAAGCAAGAGAAAAAATTACACTTTCAACTACACCATTGAAATTGAATGAACAAACCCTTGATAGATCCATTCATAATCCATGGCCCATACATAGGAGAGCAAAATGTCTTAATTTTTTTAGATTTCTTTCGATATCAGTAATTACAAAAGCATAGTATACTTATTTCATACTATTCCCAACCCAGCATGATTTCCTACATAATACCTTCAAAATCCTGCATTACCACTAACTGTACCTATTCTAAGCCTTCAGACCCAAAAAAAACAACCCTTAACAATGAGCCGTCAAATCTCCTTTATAGGACAGGAGAGCAACAAAGCAATAGGCTACATTGTTCATTCCAAAATTGAATTTCATTTAGAATGAAATTGAAATTTCCATTCCTCATCATTAGAAAAAACCATAATCAGTTTGAGGAATCAAAACAGTTATACCATTGTAACCAACCGGAGCTAAAGACAAAAGAGCGTGGTAGGCACATGTATGTCCACATCAACACACCACCCAAAAGTAACACACCCAACAACTGCAACTACTTGCAAGACACACGGCCCCGATAGAGGCAACCACTCCTGGTCCTTGCTTCAGGAAGAAGCAAGACCAACTTCCTTTTATCCGCTTTAACACATGATCTGGTAGCATGGCACAACGCCATCGCAGTTATTGGGGCAACTATGAAGGGCTCTTCATTGACCCCCAACAGCTCGGTTATGGACGCCAAGTAACGTTGGTAGTTCGAATCAGTTTCGGACCCATCACTGTCAGAACCAGAAGACAGCACCAGTGGGGACTTGGAGCTCCCCGTCCCTTTAAGGACAACCTACGGCTTGCTAAGGACAGGTTGTACCCCATCAGGCTGCAAATTTCTCACCCCGAGTCTGGTCCTTCTTCGCATAGCCGAATGGTCCATTGCAAAGAACACCTCGCAAAATACAGGAGAGACTCGACCACTTGCAAACAAGACAACTCAAAATGCAATGATAATACCAGATAACACAATGAGCATTTATAGAGTTAATTGGTGCGAGAATATTAATTGCTCGAATGTAGCATGAGCATTCGAGCATTTTAGTGGTTGATGTAGCCACCACAAATTATTCCTAGCTTGCGTACAAGCCATCATTGCATTTATTAGGAGAACAGTGTTCGCACGTAGGAAATTCAGGCGAGGATCCACTGAAAAAATTTGCGCCATTAATGAGGAGAACTTGCAGAGAGCAAGAACTCCCAACGCGGATGAACAGGAACCCAAGAAAAATTGAACTGTTAATGCGGATTGAACATGGCAAGTCGGACGAATCAGATTGAGTCAACAATCATTTGAAAATTCACATCAGCGCCATGGGAGAACCGTGGCCAATCACAACCCAAGAAAACAAGAGGTTGCAACTAGGCAGCGGGTCCCACCTAGCCCTGTCACTTCAAGAACCAGGCCACTTGTCGCCTCTTTGCAGACCTCGCAGTACCCTCAAGGGCCTTTAATCTGATCGTGCGAGATCCACAAGGAAGGATTATTATTGATCTCCCTCAGTAATACCACACGAGTAGTAAATTTTAAGTCCCACCACAATCCTTGTACGGTCGACATGATTTTTTTATCCTTTGTTGAAGAAACTATTACAATATATTTCTTATTTATGTACTTATTTTCCATACATGTTTATAAAAGTTTGAAATTATTAATAATATTAATTTTGGCAAGACATTAAAAGACTCTTGATTGTAAAAAATATGCATCCTAATGTGAAAATGCAAACAATGGAAGCAATGACTATAACACATAAATTTTTATGTAGTATCCAATTCAAAGAATCATGTTACCCTCTACCTTGAATTTTTTAGTATAAAAAGCTAAGGAATGCTATAAATAAGATAATAAGTTGACTATTAGCATATACCAATTTTTATAGAGATGTAGATTGTTGGATGTTGTGGTTGTGTTGCTCATGATATGTGGTTGTCATTGATGTCAACACTATTAGCATTAATGTCTTAAAGGTTGTATATGTCGAGGATATTGAGAAAATTAGAATAAATATGTTGTAGATAGTCTATGAAGTTGTGAAGATCAGAGTGGTGAAAATTTTTGTACGTTGGTATTCTGAAGTCATGTATTAAAGGGTTTGTTGCTGAGCCTATCTAGTATATCCTCTGGAAGTTTCAGAGGTGTGCATCAAGATTGGAGCGAGTTATGAGTTTTTGTGTTCCTACAGTTATTTTGTTGCTATAGTTGGTGTTTATGAAAGAAGAGAATGCAATTCTGGTGAATTGAATTGTTGTGTATGCTCTTGAGATGTTCATTGACGTTTCTTGATCTCATACTCTATTAGTGTGGTACGTCCACGTTGATTAGTGTGCTCGTGATCAAATATTTTTCCTTTCCATGTTTGAGTTTTCATGTTCTTGGTTGACATGATGGTGGTAGCATGTTGTAGATCCTTGTGGATTAATTTTTGAATGCTTGGCCTGTTCGAGGATGTCGCTTTAGGTCTTCGTTATGTTGTGACCGATTTAGGTTGGTGTGCATTGAGATTTGTTCATGAATTGGACCGAGAGTTTGTATTCATCTATTATTTATTTTTGGCTGACAGAGTTGTTAATGTAAATTCATGAAGTGGATATATAAGAGTGATTGTTTTATTCATTTAGAGATAATGTATGTGAAGTGTATGCGAGATATGTGTGAATAAAGATTAGACCATTCGAATGCAGAGTAGAGTGTGAAGAAGTTTATGCAAAGTATGAAGAAGTATTTATGTGCCTAACTGAAACTATCATCAGGCTTTTGAAGAAGCCGATTTCTCAGTTCAACCTCATCAAATGGATTTAATTTGATTACCCTATGTAAGGCAATGAGCCTTCCCTTTGAGCAGTGAGCTCTAGGCAGTGTTCCTGAATGCATGTGCATTCCTTATTCATTTCTTTTATACTTTTAATAGGGTATAAATTGTGGATTAACCTCCACCGTGGTTTTTCCCCTAACAGGGTTTGTACACAAAAATCTTGGTGTTATGTGTGTTTCTGATGTGTTGTTGATTCATGCTTTCACTATTAATTATCAGATCTGAGATTAACGGTTAATAAGGTTAAATAAGTTTCAATTTTGTAACAACTGATGCACCCCCCCTCTCAGTTGTCTACCCTTGTTTTCCAACATAGATATCTTCCGTTTCAAAACACACAAAACAATATTCAGTAGATAATCAACCATATTTCATTTGTATAGTTAGGGCTTATTTATCCCTATAGGAAACAAGTAGACTTTATAAAGAAAACTAACAAAGCCACAACCACCCCTATTTTGTAGTTTGGTGTGCATTCCTTCCTCTCCCTAATCTTCTTTGATTATTTTGAAGAGACCAAGTGTTGTAACTAAACTATGGTTCATTCTATGTGCATGTAATTTTGATCTTCATATAAAAAATTAAAAAAATATTAATCTACTCTTGTCAAAACACAAACAACACTCAGATTTAGTATAAGAGTCAACCAATCATAAGGAAAACATAATATGAAAATAGGGTTAGGGTTAGATTTATAGTTTTGGTTATGGTTGGGATTAGATATGAAAATAGGGTTAGGGTTTAGGATTACAATTAGGGATTATAGTATTAGGGTTATATTTAGAATTAAATTTTAGGGTTATTGTTATGATTAGGGGTTGTTTTTATATTTGGCTTAAAGTTGGGGTTAGGATTTGGGCTAGGGATAGGGCTAGGGTTAGGTTTATAGATAGCTTTAGGGTTATTAGAGTGAATGCAACTAATTAATAAAAGAAAAACATTTAGGGTTAGGTAATTAGGGTTAGGGTTGGGGTTAGAGTTTTGGTTGTGGTTAGGGTTATAAAGATAGGATAAAGGTGAGGGTTAGGGTCAAGGTTAAGGTTTCGAGAAAAAGGGTTAGGTTATGATTAGGGTTAGGGCTAGGTTTAAGATTTGGATTATAGTTTAGGGTATACCATTTGTCTTTAGTTTAGGGTTACAATTAGGGTTAAGGTTAGGGTGTGAGTTAAGGTTAGTGTTAGGGTTAGATTAGAATTATGGTTTAGGGTTTAGGGTTAGAGTTATGTTTATGTTTAGGGTTGTGACTATGGTTATGATTATGGTTTTGAGAAATAGTGTTAGGGTTAAAGTTATGGTCAGGGTTACATTAATGAGAAAATGATGGTTTAGTTTCCAAGTAAAGGCTAGGATTAGGTTTATTGTCAGGGCTAGGGTTAAGGTCAGGGTATGAGTCAATCTTATGATTAGGGTTAGGGTTATGGTTAGATTAGGGATATGATGTTAGGTTTCAATAAAAGGTCTAAATTTAAGATTAAGCCATAGTTGGCTATAATGAACATGAGAAAAAATAGATCTAATTTCCTTTTGTGGTAAAATAATCAACTACGACTTAAACTTAAATTTAGAGATTACCCTAAACTCTAACCATAACCATAAACCTAATCCCAAACCTAACCCTAAAGAAAACACATAACCTAACCCGACCCTAATTGTAGTGTTTGAGGCTAGGCTCAAACACTATATAACCTAACACATAACCTAGCACTAGAAAAGAATTCTTATCCCAAACAATCTCCTCTACTTCTATTCACACCTACTGGAGTTGCAACATTCAACATTGGTGCTTCAACCATTAATAGAAGAACAAAGAAAAATAGCACATAAATAACTAACAAACAACAAGAAAAAACTACAAGTTGCAGCATGTCTTTTGGGGAGTCACATATCCCCAATCTTCAAAAAGGAAAAAAAAAATATCATCTTTAGGGTATTTCTTTCTATCCTTCTTTAAAACAAGACTATCAAGATTACCCTTCAACCTTCTTTTCTAGAACTCCCACACAACATTCTGGAGTAGAAGCATAGAAGTAACCTATGGATCACCTTATTACTAAAATTAAGCACATTATTGACTCTTTCCTCCAAAGTTTCTAGAATTTGCTCCAAATAATTAATAGAATTGGTGTTATGGCCACAATGAGAACATAAATGCACAAAATCAAACTTATTTTCCACCTAAATTCCTTTGACGACATACCCTAGTTTAGGTTCCAATTCATAAGCTCATATGCATGCCCAAGTTTTTCCACTTGTTTAATCCATTTCCAAATGAGCAATTTTCGAAGCGTGAAGAATGAAAGAATAAACCCAAAAACATGTATGATAGTAGAGGGAGTAGTTTATTTTGCATTGACTCTTCATTACAATTCAAAGTGTCACGTATGAATTTACGTTTACCTATTTAAATGCAGACTTTATCATTTATGTCGAATTAGATTATTTAATGATTATTATGAAGATGATTTAATTGAAGTTCGAAATTGAAATTGAAATGCAATTATCATATTTACGTTTATTTCGGGGTTTGTCATTACTGATGATAAATCGAGTGCAAGTGAACGCAGGAAACAGGTGAACGAGGTCGAAGGCGAGAACAACGATCAGGTAGAGTTGTTTAGCCGATTGACGTGTACGAATAGATGGGATCTCACACACTCACGTAGATTTATATTTTAAATGTCTCATGCGTATATTATGCTTGCAAATCGAAAAATCTAGTTTTGGTTTGATTTCTTAAAAAAATGAAAAAAATGTGTTTTTGTAGATAATTTCGTTAAATTAGGAAATTTAATGCAATTTAAATAAAATAGATGGTGAATTTAATATTCTATTCTTATTTTTTGAAATATGAAGTTGAAATTTTGAAAATTTGATGTAATTGAGTTCTAAACTTGATTTTTATTAAATTTAGTTTAATAAAGTTATTATTAAATTTAAATGTTATTTAAATTGAAATAGTGAAAATAAATGAATTTTTATATTTAGAAATAGATTCAATTTTAAAAATATTAGTTAAATTGCGAAATGAAAATTGAATACCGTTCAATAATTTTGAAATTGAAATTGCATTCAAAATGAGAACTTCAGCTAAACTCAAGAATAAAATATCTATTTTATCAAAAAGCAATCAAAATTGAAACTGAGAGTTTTAAATTCCTAACTAGAGATCAATGAGAAAATTATGGATCTCATACCTTGTGGAGATCAATGCATGGAATTCGAAAAAGAAATAAATATCAGATGAAAATCCGAAATTGAGGACACAAAGAAAAATTGGCAAACACAGAGAATTGGCATATACAGAAAAATTCAAAATTGGTAAAAGTGATACATTTGTCCCTATTTTTTCGATCTTGGGAGATTAAGGAAGGTAGAAGGGTTTAGAAGAGAGCCATCCATACTCCCTCACCTTCTTGATAATAGCTCCCTTTACTCCCACACACTGAGGGCTGCCGAGATAGGTCGTGAGGAAACCAAAGGGAAGATTCCCCTTCCTTTCCATACACCGGAGAAGGTTACCTTCGCCTAAAGGGGAGAGAGTGCACCACCTCAAAACATCTCTCACACCCTCGCACAAGGAAAGGGTGGGCCATGTTCAAAAGAATTAAAGAAGAATACAAACAGGAAAGAATTGAAGAAAGAGAGAATTTACCCAGAGCAACAACAATTTGGGAGAAGCAAACGGCTGGGAAGAAAAGGCAGAATTTATCGTGTAGGAATTTATAAATTAGATCCTTCATTTTGAAATTCCGAATTCTGAAATACATGTCATAGAGAATTAGAACATTGATAAACTTATGATGACTTTACCAAGCCTAGTACACACTCCCTCCCCGTTCACCACTTAGACATATGGAAATTAAATGTAAATTTGCTGCAATTTTTAGTCATGTAGGTGTCCAATAAACCACTTGGTGGTGTTTCCCTTCAACTTTATTTACTTGAATGAAGAGCAAAAGTCCTTTGATTACAATTAGAGAATACATTTGAGGCCTTGGTTGTGTAACTGGTGGACCATAGTCACATTTAACACTTGTTACAAAGTTTGGGAGTTAAAACGTTAAGTAGATTTGATTTGTGATGGACACATTTGGATGGTAGTAACAATAACTTGCAATTTATCAAGACTTGATTACCTTATAACCTGTCAAATTCTAGTGATGAAATGATAGATTAATCATAATGTCACCTTTGGATCACATCACCATGAAAGAACTTCATCCAACATCCTTATGAGTGCAGGTACCACCAAATAGGTATTTGTCAGATTTGTCTTCCTCAAGCGAGGAAAATTCAAGAAGAGAAGAGGAAAGTGAGACATGTAGTAGGTCTAAAAGAGGGAGACCAACTAGAGGTCAAAAGATTAGAAGAAAATTTCGTAAACTCATGGAATTTTTTCTTGCTGAAGGGGGGTCATTTTCTTATGATGATGAGAGCATAGGCGACATCGAGGTGCCCTTGAGGTACAAACATCTACGGAAACAATGGGTACCCAAGGAACTTCCTCCAATAAACACTGATCTTTGTGTCAACGAGAGGATATATCGCATAGCACCATCATCATTACATGGTTTGGGCCTATTTTGCATGGACGGCATAAAGGTCTATTATGACAAAGTTACTAAGTTGATGGAGTATGTTGGACCCTGTTAAAGTTACAAAGACTGGATGCAGTTGGTTCGATATACACGAAGTATGCGTAGGTATGCACTATCAGCAAATTATATACAACTAAAAGATAAGGATCAAAATAAAGGAGTGGCTAGGTACATTGACGGGAGGCCAAAAGCATCAAGAAATATTGTAGGGTTTATAAATAGTACACGACCTGGGTCAACAAATAAGCAACCCTATTGTATATTCGAGGTGCGAGAGGGAAATCGTGTATTCATATGTGCGATAAAATCAATAACTGTAGGGGAAGAGTTGCTAATCGATTACAATTTGAATCGCTTAGATACAAAGACAATTAATATGGGGGTGGTATGTACTGTATACCATTTTACCCAACCTCCAATTAATGACTCCAATATACCATTTTATTACTATGTTTTTTTTTGTAAGTCTAATGGTTTCATTTCAGTAATGTTTTTTATATTTATTTTTTGTCACAGCAGAACATTGATCATACAAGGAAGGCTTCGACCCAGAGCGCAGATCGCAATCCATCTTCAGGCACTTCTATCTGATAGGTTTACCTCATTATAATTGTACAAATTAGATACAAGCAAAATGTTTTATTATTATGTTTTTTTCATGAGTTTATTGGGTTAATTTCAATAATGTTTTTAATATTCTTGTTGCAGTCGGCTGATCGGGGAAAGGCGCCAGCAGTACAGGAGAACATCCATATGGAGGTGGAGTCACTATTATGTGATGATGACATCACATTTTCCACAAACCCTGTGGATATGATGAGAAAGGCCCAAAAAAAATGCAATCAAGAAATCCTTAAGTTGGTATTCGTAGTGCCTCAAACAGATGAGATAAGAGAAAGGGTTAAACTATTGTTTGAGAGAGCATAGAACTTGCAAGTAAGCTATCATGAGATCTTTAATTATAACATAAGTTCATTCATAGTTTTATATTTTGTACTGTTTTATGTCATGAACTAAAATATGTGTTGTTTTTACAGGATTATTTGCATCCTCATCATGCTGCTGGCCATGATCAAGGTACTGCAAGTGTTTCCCGGGAAGTAGGGGATGGTACAAGTGTCAATCCTGATCTTCTTGAGCATACAACACTTTATCCGGCCCCATCATCCGTGCTTATATTGTCGACTGAAATGTTAGCAACACATACCATGCAAGCATTCGGTAGTCCACCGTCTAGCAGCGAACACATGCCACCACATGTGTCAGTACCTGTGGATACAGAGCCCGCTAGTACTGGTGATGTTTTAGCAGCATTTCCTGGATCTTCCCGTATTGCTAGTACGGGAACATTGCAGGTCACATTTGTGGTGACCAAGGATTTCCTTCCCATAAAGATAGAGAAGGTCCCAAGTACTTTGATATGTTTTAATTATTATTATATATAATCCAATTGAAATTTACTTATTGATCACTCTTTATAGACTAATGATCCCATGATCATTTTGCAGGAAATGATGTTTTTTATAAACATATAAGTGATATTACATTGGATCTCTTCGGGCCCACCATATGTACACAGTGGAATGCCCAAAATCAAGATTTAAAGGATGAGCTCATTAACCGTTTAGTTGTGTTGTTCGGTGATAAAACATTCAACTGAACCAAGGTCCTTAAGAAAGCTAGTACCTATCTAAAGTATGTGAGGGACCAATATAGGTCACATTTAGAGAAGAACAGAAAGTACGAGCATCCCCCCATGATTCCAGAAAGGGAGTGGAAGGACTTGGTGTCGGATGGAAAGGAGAAGGCTGAAAAGAAGAAAGGAAAGACACCACCGGGCCAAGCAAGGTATGTGATACTATCAAAAATTTAATTATATACTAATTACTCTTTCTTTTTACATAATATAATGTATTTCAATTTTTTCATAGGCTGCCCGACACATCGAAGGCAACAAAGGCAAGACTAGAAAAACACGGGCAACACAAACTTGGTTCTGGTGGTTATATTAAAACAACCGCACGATTTGTAAGTATCAATAAATGAAATATTGCATCCAAATAATAAATTGCAAACAATTTTGGTTTTATCACACCATGGAAGCAAAATTCATGATCGCATGCAAAAATGCAGGGCTTTGATTTCAACAGAGTGCCCATAGAAGAGGACTTGATGATTGCCTTCCACCAAGGCTATGGAGCCCTAACTGAATAGCTAAGAGTCTCGACTGGGCAAACACAATCTTCCACTGCATCCAACACGTAGGTAAATAAACTCAATATAGTTTATTTCAAATTGAATACTTGTGCAATCTGTTCAATATTAATTTCTACCATAATAATGTGCCTATTTGTTTTACACAGATAAGCAATGATAATACTGCACATGACACTGGAATGCAGCCTAGTGAGGGTGGAGCGCAACCTGCCGATGAAGGCCATGGTGTGCATCCCGGTACTGGATGTATTCATGTGCTATACAAAACGCAATATGGATTAATACAATTAAACATCTTTAATTGCATTTGGTGTATTAATCAATGTAACCTTTCGTGTTTCAACTTTAGAGCATGTAGAGCATGATCAACATGTTGAACATGATCAGGCTAGACAAGATTAGGAACATGATGTGGCTCCATTAGGTAAAGAGGACCACTCTAATGTTCTTTTAAACATATTTAATTGTAATTGGTATATTAAATAATGTAATCTTTCATGTTTCAACTCCATATTAGGATTTAGAGGGTGTTCAGCATGTTCAACATGAGGCTATAAGACAATATCAGGAACATGATGTGGCCAATTCAGGTAAAGAGCACCACTCTTAATGTTCTTTTAATTAATGAAATACGTGTAACAATAATAATAAAACATATCAATTTAACATTTCTTTGCTATTGCAGCAGACCCCCCCTTGCAGCCACGTCCACGTTATGAGTACACGACTAGGCATACATTAAGATCATGAGCAAAGCTCAGAACAACTGAAGGGGGGACAGATGATTTTGAAAATGATACTCCACTTCAGCTTTATTTAGCTGCAAAAAAGAAACTAAAAAAGAAGTGATTGTAATCATATTATGACAAGTTGACAACCATATTTTTGATAATATGTAAAAACTGAAAAAATGAATGTTATATGTTAATGAATGAATGTGAATATGTTAATGAATAAATGTTATATGTTAATGAATGAATGTTATATTTTATTAATGGATGAGTGAATGAATGTTATATGTTATTAATGGATGAATGAATGATTAATGTTATATGATCGGGTATGGGGAATTGAGAGTGATGTGAGGGGGGGGAGGGACGGGCCAAATGAGCTTCCACCTTCACGTGGTTGGCCCTGTTAAGTAGAGAATATTAAACTATTCTCAAAACAAAGAGAAGCTCAATAAGGTAAGAAATGTACTTTTCAATATAAGAAATGCATCGTTTGAAGCATCAAATCAATATGCAAAGATGAAAGAAAGTGCTAACTTTTCACTATGAACATTGTGTTGTGTGTGGATTTGGATCATAATGTAATGTTTTTTATTTCTATTTTAGTGGTCTCTAAAATTTGACTTTTGTGCGTAACAGGTTAGTGGAAAATTTGACAGCTCTAAAGGGTTTAGAGGCTCAATTGAGATAGATACACGGATATTTGGATCTTTTTGTTGATGGAAGGCTTCCACTTAACCATGAAATTTTGTACCATCTGCAGGTATGCTAAAATATCTCTACTTACATTCATTCAACTTACTGTAATATAATATTTGATCACAAAAATCTCTTGTTCATTATACTTGCATGGATTTTCATGCCCTATTCCAAAGCACATGTTTTAAAATAGGAAAGAAGGATGTTGGAAAGGGTTAAGGAATTTGGCTTTACACTTGCCAATTGCATAGTTTACTTCATTCATCCAGCATATGTAATAAAATTAAAATATGTAAGTTTCAAATATGGCATTACATATCTTTCTATGAATTTTTGAAAGAAAATATCAAAATGGAGAAGTATTAACAAATTAATCTGCATAATTTCTAAGAGATCAGGGAATTTTTTTGCAGAGTTATCTTGAATATATTTAAGACAAAAGTAACTTATAGAGATTGAAGCAGAATATCGGTAGTCTAAAATCACCAGTCAACACATCTTAGTAGTATCTCAATTCAAGAGAACTAGGTCCACTATCCATTAGCCAATAAAACAAATAAAATCAATTCATAAGATTATTTTGTTCTAATAGGGTTGACTGGTTGCTTCTTTCTTTTTGATTGTCAGGAAGTCATCAATATACACTTGGTTTTCCCACCTTCTCTTGCCTCGTGGCCAAAGAGTTTCTGTAGAAGGCATCAAAGTAACCTTCAAGATTGACAATGGCAATGAGTACAAGGTCAGTATAACTTAATGCTAATTGGGTATGATTTTATTTGTTCAAGACCAATTTAAATTCATTTTCTGCTCACACTACTTTTATTTACATTTATGTTTTTCTAATATCCATTTTCCTTTACATTCATATTCTTCTATACATATTGTGTTTACAATAATGTTTTCCTTAATTTAATCTAGGGGAGAGGACCCAGTACCTAAGCAACTTTCAATGTCATGCTGTTAGGATTTACTGTGAAGCTAATCCAAAGTTTTTCATTGTTGTTCGAAGCCATATTGCAGTGCTTTATCTAGGAAGCCCACATGATCCCCATCAGGTATCTTCTTTTTGTAGTCTCTAAATTTCTTAGAATAAATCAACAACCAATTTGTCTAAATGTGGCTCCTTGTTTACACATTAATATCTCTTTTGGCAGCAATGGATCAAATTGGATTCATGGGGTCTTAAGGAGAAGGCTCTCAAACATGGAGAGATCAAGAGTGGGACCAGGTAAAACCATTCATAATCATGCTCATATTGTTTTATTGACTGTCTAAGAGCTAAGTATCCAGGATAACATTCTGTATTTTTCTATTGAATTTCCAGAGAGAATAATTATGGGTTTGCAATCCTATTTTTTAATACACTAGCTAAGTATCCAAGACGCACTGCAAGTACTCTTTCTCACCAAATTTCTCATTTTCCACAAATTTAGATTCTAGTGTGTAGTTTAATATTCACTAGTTTTATTTTTTCTTTTTTAGCAAAATTAGAATCTAGTTCATAGGTTGTGCTTGATGTTCATGACAGTCCCCTTGATCTCATGACTCATCATAGGTATTATATTTTGCTCCAATTTTTTATCAACATCAAATGTGGCCATCATAATATCATCCATAGCCTCCATATTCTACAATTATTCATTTCTCATTTCTCATACTTAGTAACCAAATAATGCAGACCTACAGCTTGGACTATAGATATTGTATGCAAAAGTTGATAAATCCCTGTCTTTATAAGCCTAATTAAACACAACAACTGACATGTTGTTTGATATTTTAAACAGTCATATGACTGTCCTTTTTCTACCTTGTGAACACTTCCTCAATTCATATAATAATTTATTGAAATGTAAAGTTGAATGGCCTCTTAACTCTTGACACTAATGTCATTGCATTTGTCCAAACAGGGTTAATCATATTCTGATCTAAATTTTCGTAATGAAGTCTTCCAATCTGAGCATTGATGACAATCCATCTTGTCTTTTACTACCCCTATTAAATGCTCATCGACTTGGCACATCAAATTTCTCTCTTTGATTGACCTGACCTTATGTCCTGTCATTATCCTTATGGATGCACTTTGGAGCCTACTGCATGACTTTTATATATCGCCCAGAGTCACCCCGATATGCCTACATTTCAACGAATAGTTTTTTTTCTAATGTTCAGTCGAAATTGCGACGAACCACAAAAAACGCTCGATGACCTTGTTATATACCCGACAAACTTTCGTCGTAATGACCTGCCTATTTCGTCGCAAGTGCGACGAAATTTCGCCGTAATGACTTGCCTATTGTGTTCGACGCTCTTATGCCACACGTGCTTTGGGCACTGTTCATCGCTAGATTGATGACTATATGTTGCTGCTCTAACCCTTCAACGACGATATGTTGCACGTGCTCCGGGTACTGTTCATCGGTAGACTGACGATACAGTCGTCTCCATCCCAACGAATGTATGTCGATGCTCCGACGTTTCAGCGATGGTATGCCGCCCATGCTCTGGACTTTTTTTGTTTCCAGACCAATGAAAATTTTTTCGTGGTTCCGACGAATGTATGACACTGTTCCAACGCTTAGGAGATGGTGTTCCGCCCATGGTCCAGCCACTGTTTGTCACGCGATCGACGGAATGGGCGTCGTTTCAACGATCTTTCATCAAGAGGGCGATGTTTTATTGTCCGTCGGGGTATAGACGAAAATTGAGTGACAGCGCTGATTTGTGCAATTCGTCGATCGACCGACAATAGATCGTCAAAATTACGACGATCTGTCATTGGAAATTGGGGTCAAATCCATTAGTGTTGGCTATAAAAAATGAACCTACTTTTTCTAACTATGAAAAATAGGTGAAGGAATGCCCTTCGAAGAAAGAGAATGATGAAGGTCTTGTAATCTCTACCCTACATTCTAAATAGGAAAATAACTATTGGGTTGTTGATAGTGGTTGTTCACATCACATGACTAGTGATAAGAGTAATTTTGTTAAACTTGAAAAATGTGATGGAGGCTTAGTTATGTTTGGAGATGATACTGGTGCTAAGATTTATGGGATAGGTTTAGTAATTTTTTATGGAAAGCATAATACTGATGATGTCTACTATGTTAAGGTATTAAGGCATAATATTTTGAGTGTTGGAAAGATGTGTAGTAAAGGATATAATCTTGTATGTAAGGATGATTGATGTGAAATTAGTAAAGATTTCAAAACAGTGATTGCAGCAGGAAAGAATTCTGAAGGAAATATCTATCAACTTAAGGGTGCCAATAGATGATGCTTTATGACTCAAATTAATGCTAGTTGGTTATGGTATTGGAGAATGTGTCATATGAAGTTTGATAACTTGGCAAGGATTAGTGCAGTGCAAGCCGTGAGATATTTACTAAGGATTATAAATCCTATTAATGCCATTTGCAGGAATTGTCAGTTTGGAAAGCAAGCAAGAAATAATTTCATATCAAAGGAACAATCTACTACCAGACTACTGGATCTAATTAATACAAATCTTTGTGGTTCTATAAGAGTCAAAAGTCTACAAGGTGAAAGGAACTTTATGTTTTTGATTGATGATTACTCTAGGTATACATGGGTTAGATTTCTTAGAGAGGAAACTGATGCATTAGATAGATTCAAGACATTCAAAGCTATGGTTGAGAATGAAGTAAATTTGATGATAAAATGATTAAGGTCTGATAGAGGTGGTGAATTAGCCTCCCATGAGTTTAATATGTTGTGTGAAGTTCATGGAATAAAAAGACAGTTATCTACTCCGAGAACTCATCAACATAATGGAGTTGTTGAAAGGAAGAACAAAACAATTCAAGAAGCAACTAGATCAATTATTAATGAGGCTATTCTACCGAAATTTTACTAGAGAGAAGTTATTCACACTGTTGTCTATGTATTCAATCAAATTCAAGCAAGAGAAAATAGTACAAAGACCCGCTATGAGCTATGGTGTGGAAGAATTCCTATTGTAGTTATTTGGAAATAAATGATATATCAGATGGGATGAAGAAAATTTAGGGAAGTTTGATGCTAGAAGTGATGAAGGTATTTTTCTTGGATATTCTACTAGAAGCAAAGCTTACATATGTTTCAATAAAAGACTGAGAAAGATTCTAGAAACCATAAATGTCAAGGTCGATGAAGCAATAAATAATTCTATTGATGTTGATGACTATGTATCTGATGAGCCTAATTGCATAAGGATTGAAGAAGTTATGGAAGAATAGGAGAAGGATGAGCAAGAGAAGTAGAATTAAGAAGAAGCTCCAATGGTTTCCTCTATGACTCCTATATATGTGTAGAGAAATCATTCAGAAATTCAGGTCATTGGAGAGAAGACAAAAGGAGTATTGATAAGAAGAAGAGTTGTTGCTGGTGAGATAAATTTTTGTTTACTTTCTAAGATTGAACCGAAGACTATAACTTGAAGCATGTAAAGATGAGCATTGGATGGAAGCTATGAAAGAAGAACTTATGCAAATTGAGAAGAATCAAACTTGGGAATTGGTCCCTAGATCGACATATAAGAACATTATTGGATCAAAATGGGTATTCAAAAACAAGTTGAATGAGAATGGAGAAGTGGTCAGAAATAAAGCAAGACTTGTGTGTAAGGGCCACTCAAAAGTAGAAGGCATATATTTTTAGGAGAATTTTTCTTTGGTGGCAAGAATGGAAGCTATCATGATGTTCTTAATTTTTTCTACTCATAAAGATCTCAAGGTCTATCAAATGGATGTTAAGTCTACATTTTTGAATGGTGAAGTAGAAGAAGAGGTTTACATGGCACACCAGAAAGGATTTCAGTTGTCAGATCAATCGGATATGGTTTGCAAGTTGAAGAAAGATTTATATGGATTAAAGCAAGCTCCTCAAGCTTGGTATGCAAGGATAGACATGTATTTGATTCAGCAAGGTTTCAACAAAGGTACAACATATAGTAATTTGTATTTTAAAATTGAAAATGGAAAAATCTTGATTGTGGTTGTTTATGTTGATGACATTATCTCTGGAGGAAATGAAACTATGTAATATGTTTGCAGAAGAAATGAAAAAGGAATTTGAGATGTCTATGTTTGGTGAGATGAATTTATTTCTTGGGCTACAAATTAATCAAATAAAGAAAGGGATTTTTATTTCACAATCAAAGTATGTCAAAGAGATGTTGAAGAAGTTTGGGATGGATGGTTCCGAACCGGTATGCACTCCTATGGTGATTGGTTTCAAATTAGGTAAAGATGATGACTCACTTAAGGCTGATTAGAGAAAATATAGATCTATGGTTGGTGGACTGTTGTATTTGACTTCTACTAGACCGGATATTATGCATGCAATTTGTCTTGTGGCTAGATTTCAAGAAGATCCTAAAGAAACACATGTTACTATTGTTAAAAGAATATTCAGATATTTGAATGGCACTCTAGATTATGGCTTATGGTATCATAGGGATACTCACTTTACACTAAGTTCTTATACAAATGCAGATTGGGCTAGATGTGTAAATGATAGAAAAAGTACACATGGTGGTACATTCTTTCTTGGTTGTAGATCGGTGGCATGGTTGAGTAAAAGGAAAGATTCAGTTTCCTTATCTACTACTAAAGTTGGGTATATTATTGCTGCATCTTGTTGTACACAAGTTTTATGGATGAAATAGACATTGAAAGATATCAAAATAGTGTATGATGATCCTATTTCTATCTTCTATGATAATACAAGTGCAATTAACATTTCAAAGAATCCAGTGATACACTCGAGGAAAAATCATATATCTATTAGGTATCACTTCTTGAGAGAGAATGTTGTGGAGAATGAAGTAAAGCTTGAGTATGTACCTATGAAGGATCAAATTTATGATATATTTATGAAGGCTCTTCCTAAAGATACTTTTGAGTATCTCTGAGAGAAGTTATGGGTCATTGCCCCTCCTTTCTTGAAATAGATGCATCAGTCTGGTGGGTCTATGGATCTATCTCTCTTCTGGATTGATATTTTAGTGGCTACCTCTCAAGGGAGTAGGTAGTGTCATGTGTTGTCATTGTAAGAGTATTATACCTTTAATGTTAAAGGGGAAATCAATGTAAATTATATGTTGCATTTTCCATTGATGTCAAAAGGGGAGATGAAGAAGATGTGAGATGTGGAAGATGTGAAAAAAAAAGAGTATCTTCTAAGGGGGAGAAAATAGAAGTAAATTCATGAGAAGCGTTTTCAGAGCTAGTATGTTGTCTTTGATGGTTTTCCACATCATGCGTTGCCATTAATGACAAAGGGGGAGATTGTTGCAAGAATGAATGTGTTGTCATTGATGTAAATTGGTTAACTAGTTATCCATTGGTTGTTGTCATTGATGTCATGGATGTAGGCTATTGGTTGTATATCTCGAGGATATTGAAAATTGTAAAAGAAAAGGCTCCAGGTGTTCAATGGTTGCTTTGGGTTTTCTTTGAAATTCGCTCCTATGTTTGTGTGGTTTAGATATGTTGATCATGGCTATTGGAAGTTGCTATATTCATATTTTGGGCTTCTGATTCATTTTACAATGCAAATTATGTTCACCAGTTGTGAACTGTGGTTTTCTGTATATCTAGCTAAGGTTCGGGAGAAACGTTGTTGGTCTGAATTTCTTTTTGGTTGATTCTTATGACTTGCGGTTCAAGATTTAAGTTATTATGATTGTATTGAAGATAATTTTGGTGTCTAGAAAGATTGGATAATGCTAAGGGTTGTGTGTGCTTCTTATGTGTTTTACACTAGTTTGGTCAACCTTGTGTTAAACACTACCTTCGAAGTTCATGAAGCATGTTGCAACTTATTTGGGTCTACATCAAGCATTTGATTGGGTCACCCTCATTCTAATTCCACCCTATAATGTTTTAGTGTCTACCTAATTTGAATTTAAATGATGGATGGCCAACTTTTGATATGTTTCAAAGTTGAATATGGTATAAATACAAGATGAGTTATTGGCAAAAGATGTAAAAAGAGATAAGTGTGAATAAATAGAGTAGATAGGTGTGAAAAGGATGCGAAACAATGTGTGTATGTGATGCAAGTGTGGTAGATCAGTGTAAATTCTAAATGTTGAGTTTTCAGATGCAGTGAGCTAAAGGTGTACTCTATAATTCATGCATGTCTGCAAGTGTTTGAGTGAATTGTGGTGGAAATCTCCATTGCATTGATATTGTCTTCTCTGTGTAACATATCTCTTCTATCTTCTTTGTATCTATGTGGCAGTGAGCCCTCTAGGTGGTTAACCCTTGTTGGACAGTGAGTCCTAATCCAGCAGTTAGTCCTATTTTGGTAGTGAGCCTTTGTAATCGATTTTGATATTCTTTATATTGTGAGCTAATCCTTATCGTGGTTTTTCCCTTGTTGGGTTTTCCACATAAATCTGGTGTTACTGTGTTTTTGTGATGCTTTTTAGTTTTTTCCCTTGCACTTAATGTTTAATCTTTTTAGTAGAGTAAAGGATTTGTGATTGATCTAAGTTTCGATGAATGTTTTAGAGCTTAAAGTTTGGTACAACAGATTCACCCCCTCTCAGTTGTCTTGTTCAACAAACAAAGAAAAACTCAACATTAAAGTTGTCCTCTCTATTGAAACTTACTTTTCCTAGGGTTGTAGTGTAATTTTCTAAGGGTTTATTTTCTAAGCTTAAAATCCTTACCCTTCAACCTTGGTTTATGCACTAAAATTTTAATTTTATGTTGATTGGATATGCTTGTTGTATTTGGATTCAATTGTGTAAATTTTTTGGTCGATGTTTCAGATCACACACAGTGATCCATCATCGCGAAGAGGAAAAAAATGAAATTAGAATTCAAATCAAGTCTTAATAAAGGGTGAGGGGGAAGAGAGCAGAGAAAAGACTTAAAATTTACCAAGAAATCAATATAATAATACCATAAATAAATATACAAGCAAGACTAAAAAGGAAATGTAAATAAAAAGAATAAACAATAAAGACAAGATTAAAGTCTAAAAAGAAGGATGATATAAAGATTAAAATAATTAATGATATATATTACACTTTGTACTATTTAAGATATCTAGATTGGTTAAAAATAGAAAAAAGGTTGACTCAATGTATTAGAATCATATAAGAATTAGATATTAATTAATGTTATAATATTATTAGAGAAACCAACAAGTTTTAAAATGTTTAAAAAGAAAATAGCTAAAGTCTAATAGGAAATCAATTATAGAACAAAAGATTTAACACTACAAGGGATGAAAGAGAAAAACGATAATGAAGAAAAGAAGACCCTAAAACTAATTAATACGGAAAACAAATGAAGAGAAATAAGTAAATAAAGCAAAAAATGAAAATTAAGAAATAAAAGATGAAACAAAAAAAAAGAAAAAAAAAGGGAATAATTAGAAAAGTTGAAAAATAAAAGAACATTTATAATTAAAAAGGTAAATGGTTAATGAGAATTAAAAGAAAGAGAAAAATTAAGGTTATTACTATAGGTAGAATTAATTATACCTATGGTAATAACAAGAAAAATGATAAAGACAAAGAAACTCAAAACTATAAAGATGAAAAGAAATGGAAGATTAAAAAAGAAAAACTATGAAAATACACGCAATTAAAAGTTGAAAAATAAAAGAACATTTATAATTAAAAAGGTAAACGATTAATGAGAATTCAAAGAAAGAGAAAAATTAAGGTTATTACTATAGGTAGAATTAATTATACCTATGGTAATAACAAGAAAAATGATAAAGACAAAAAAAAACTCAAAACTATACAGACGAAAAGAAATGGAAGATAAAAAGAAAAGCTATGAAACAACACACAATCATAGCCACAAAAGGAAAAACAAAAACAAAAATCAATAAATAAATATAAGAAAGAAAAGCGAGGTAAGAAGAAAAGAACCAATTCAAAGACAAGGAGGAAAAACAAGAGGGGAAAGAAAAATAAAGAAAAGAAGGGAAAATTCAAAGGTTAGGCTACAAAGATGAGAAGGAGCAAAAGGGATAGAATTAGGGGAGAGGGTTGGAATGGAGGGAATTTAGAAGGGGATGCCACGCTAGAATTAATTGCCAACCTTTGTCCCAATTGAAATTGATGGAGTAATTTTTGATGGTGATGGCTTCTTGTAGTTTATGCTTTAAAAAATTGTCTTCCTTAACCACCACTTGGGTGTTCTCGAGGCAGATGTGGCGCAGATGTGTTGATCGATCACCTTGTTTCTCCAATATATGGGGTCCCACAAGAGCAATCAATCTTGTACACTCCAAAGTGGAGAAGTGGTGGTAAGGGGTCCTTGGTTGAGGGGATGAGATTCCTTGTGGTAGATATAGGTTTGAAAGCACAAGAAATACCTTTCTTGTGAAGAATTTTTGAGATCATATTGGAGAGGCCTTCAACATAGGGGAGAGTGGCAAATAGGAAAGGGTTGGTTCCATTGGTCTTGGGGGTTGGATTAGCTCAATTTTTGGAAAACTCAAAATCTTTGAGGATTTGTTTTTCATTATAGTAATTGAGTTTGAAGACACGGTAGAGATGAGAAAGTTCAAGATCAATGTGGTATTTATCACAAATGAGATAAGCTTGGGTTGCAGGAGTGTTGAGGACACTAGCCTTTTGGGCTAGATGGTGATGAGAAGAATCTTGAAGATAGAGGCATGTATCCATGGATTTTCTAAAGACGCGATGAGCTAGGGACCCATCCTCTTTTTTGATAACGAGGACATCAAGAAAAGGAAGTTGGTTGTTAGACTCAATTTCCTTAGTAAATTGAATGCATTGAACCAGGTTATTTAAGTGGGAGTGGAAAAGGTCAAGCTGGTCATGACCGTGAAGCCAAAAAATTGGTGTTGTCTACATAAAATTTCCACCAACGGGGTTTAAGAGGGAAAGAATTGAGAGTTTCCTACTCAAAATGTTCCATGTAGAGGTTGGCTATGACTGGGAATAAGGGGGAGCCCATGACAACTCCATATATTTTCTCGTAAACTACATTTTGGAAAGTAAATAAAGTGGAATGAAGGAAAAGTTCAACAAGAGAAGTAATTTCAAGATTTATTTTGCACTTGACTAACTCCATGGAGTCCCTAATGGGGACCTTGGTAAACAAGGAGACAACATCGAAGATGATAAGGATTTTTTTATCTTCAATCTTTTTGTCATGAATAAAATTGATGAAATGGTTGGATTCTTTGATGAAGGATTCAGAATAGCCTATAAGAGGAGAGATTAGCTTAGCAAGGAAAGAGGCTAGGTTATAGGTGGGGGAATGGGAGGTGTCAATAATTGGCCTGAGGGGTATGCCTAGTTTGTGAATTTTTGGGGTGCCATAGATGTGGAGGGTGAATTCCTTGAGAGGGGTGAGACACTTCTTGGTGGAGTCATCGAAGGAAGAAAGGGAGATGGCAAGTTTGACTTTTTTGACAATTTTGGAAATAGGGTCGCTAGGGAGAGTTCTGTAGCTACCGCTATTTGTGAGGTGGTCAATCATTTTGGAGACATAAACATGATTGTCTAGGATGACTACCACATTTCCTGGATGATGGAAAAATCATACCAACTATTGTTGTATGTGCTTAACTCACTAAATTCATGTCTTGGGCTACATTTCCTTATTGACCCCTTGGTTTAAGAAAATAAAATAGCCCTTTTTCCCAATGGCTTAAGTATCACCTTTGTCCATTTGCATGATCATTCATTTACAATTCCCTCTTAGATAGATGTGGCATTGTTTTATTCGAGTGTGTTCACCCTTTTTAGCGTAATCTCTTGATATGTGCTAGTTCCCAAGTTGCACTTATACAATAACACATTGTGTGGATTCCACCAAGGCTTTTTGTCCAACAATGATTACCTTGTGGGGCTACTTCCATGTTGAGTTATTTTATTTTTTATTTAAGTGTTTATGTTCTTCATAGTGCAAGTTCAAAAAGGCTATAGATATTCAAGTTCCACTAATGTGCTATGATGACATGTGTCATCTACTGGGCCTAGATAATTTAGATTTCTCTATGGTGTGTGAGCAAGTCAGTAATTGAGTGAAATGTGTCACCATTTGGTTGCATCACAAGGTTTCTTCTTAGCAATATTTTGTATTAATATTTGTAGACATTTAAAATTGACTTGACACCTATCACATAACCTTGAATAGCATCAAACAATAGAAAATGACATCAAACAACACTGAACAACATCGAATAGCCTCAAACAACATCAGACGATATGGAACATCATCTATGATCACCCTGTAAGACTTTGAAATGACTCGAAATCATCCTGTAACACTTTGGAATGACTTGGAATCATCATGTAACACTTTAGAATGACTTGGAATCATCCTATAACATCTTAGAATGACTCAAAATCATCCTGAAACATCTCAGAACAACTCAGAATCACCCCGGAACATCTCAGAATTATCCTGTAATGTCTTGAATCATCTCGAAGTTGTATTGCAACATTCCCACATCGAACCACATCACATCACATCAAAATGACATCAAAAACCCTAATTCCTCTATTAATTGAATAATACAACATTATTTAATTAATTCACTTTTTTATCATTTTGGACAAATTAAATAAATTTTAGTTATTTAATAAAGACCTAAAAACCCTAATTCCTCGATTAATGAAATAAAACAACATTATTTGATTAATTCATATTTTCATCATTTCGACCAATTAAATAAATCTCATTTATTTAATAAAGTCCTAATCCCACCTTATTTCGTCTTGATTGATTTAATAACGCCAATTATTTAATTATGTCGTTAAATCACCATATTCCCTTAAGTGGATTAAATTATTAAATAATAATTTAATTACGACACTTTTTCTCCAAATTTTGAATAATTAAATCAAACTATTCAAATCAATTATCAAAAATCAAATCAAACTAATGCAACTTTGTTTGCAAAAGTCAAACTTGATTTGCACATTAAAACTCCAAAAAGGAATCAATTAATTCATATTCCTCACCCACTTTCTGATTGAGCAAATTACGATTGCTGACTAAGAAATTTAATTTTTTAACTAATCAATCTATTTTGTTAACTAAACAATCTATTATGTTAACTAAAACATCACATTCCTAAATAGGCCATCACAATCTTGACTAATCAATCTATTTCGTTAACTGATCAATCACATCCCTGATTGGCCAATCTATTTCCCCATCACATAAATTGTGCAATGAAATTTTCATAATTCTCTCATGTCTAAATCCTCTCAACACACTCCGACAGTTGATCTGGATATTCTTCAAAACGATCTTGATCGTCTATTTCAAAACTCATTTTCTATATAACAAACCTCTCTCCTCACAAATGAGGATCAGAGAATCAACATACATTGAGCAACGAAGTGCTGTCAAGATTACCCTTGAGAGAGCTTCACCATTGTCTTCAATCAACCAAACACAACAAGCATTCATGCACACTTTCGAGGCTTCACTGTGATAAGAGCAATCCAACATCAAGCGAATACACTCCACTATGGGATGGTAAAAACTATCTTTTGTTTTCAATTTGGTAATCAGTAGGTTCCTCATCATGTTTGTAATAGAATTGTTCAATTTCGTATGTGTAGGAGTTTTTGGATTTTAGATTTGTGCATTTTGGTTGTAGATTATATTTGTTTGTTAGATTGCTTTCATGTCCTTCTTGGATCTAAATCTAACATCCTTTCTCACCCTCACACATTCTGGCACGCCCGGTGGGACCCTTGTCCCCTCCTCTAATGTTTGTATGAGTCACTTTTGAATTTGAAGGTCCTGGAAATGCTTCTGATAGAGTTTTCATGCGCTTGTCCAGAAGACCTGAGCATTTGTCTGAAAAGTTTGAGTGCTTCTCTGTTAAGAAAACTACACAATTATCAGAAGAACTGCGCTTTTGTCATAGGAATGGTGCTTTTTTTTAAAACCTGCGCATTTTTATTTTCATAGAGTTAGTATTTTTTTGCCAGGGTTTTAACATTTGTTTATAAAATTGTGCAGTTGTCTTTTTCCTGCACATTTGTATTTTTTGTTATGAGTAGTTGTTTTGATGGATAAATGCACAGATCCTGCACTCTTGTAATAGGTTTTTTCAATAGCTATTGTTTGTTTTTGGATGTGTAAGCAGGAATTGACAGATCTGATGCAGGATTCCAATAACTTTAACATTGTTTATTGTAGGGAAGACGATCAGTCCCAATTTTTGAGTTTATTTTAATTAACAAAGGAACTTTCTTTTGGTGCTCTAAAAATGAACAACAACAAACTCACATTTTGATTTTGGTTATGTTAAAATAAACAAATTTTAAGATTTTTTAACTTAGGAACTTTCATTTGGTGCTCTAAAAATGAACAACAACAAACTCACACTTGAATTCAGTGTTGTTAAATTGAACCAATTTTAAGCTTTTTTTAACTTAGGAATTTTCATTTGGTGCTCATAAAAAGAACAAAAACACTTCAATTTCGGGCTCTAAAAATGAACACATTTAATGTTTTCATAAGTAGGAACCTTTAATTTTGGTGCATAAAAAGAGCGAAAATGTTTTTCATTTTGTTGACACACACACATTTTACATTTGTTGACCAAGATAGGACAAGGACTACCTTTCTTAGAAACACCTGTATTGGAGCTCATAAAAATGAACAAATGTTTCTTTATGATATTTCACCATTGCTATCTTAATTGCTTGATGGTTTGAACTTTTCATATTGGTGTAAGTCAAGAAGAACTTTGTTTTGTTTACTCACAATTTTTTTGGGATAACATTGTTCGAGGTGTTTAAAATGAATCAAATTGCTATGGATTGTTCACTGTGCATTAATTGATTGGAAAAGCTAAAGTTTTTTATCTTCTCCCCTCACAGCTTTTGGTGATCTTGGGTGAGAGAAAGAATTTTTTTTAGCATTGCACTTTAATTTTAAAATTTACCTTAAAGAGGGGGCTTGCCTTGAGATACATTCCACGCTAGAGAACTCATTGTAAGGTCTCGAAGAACATTTACTAGAGGGATATATTAAAGGTTGAAAACTTGTAAGAAAGTAGCTTCAAGACATGCTGACAAAAAAATACACCTAATCCCATACCTTAAGTGGAACAAGAACAGTTAAAGAGCCTTAAGTGGCCAACGGTGAGTGTCAGATTTCTGCTTTCATAGTTATCACTAAGAACCAAATTGTTGTAGAAGCCACCTTATTATCCAAAAACATTCTCTAAAATTGGTGCATTAGAATTTACTTCCAAGAAGTTACTTGCCATGTCCGACTATAAGCTCGCGCCATAAGTTGCATGTAAAATCATCTCTTTAGAGCATGAGGCAGGCCTACCTAAGAGAATGGTGTATATCCCCTAGGGTTGTAATTGCTAGTTTATGTTAAACTTGGCCTATCACATTCAAAACAATTTGACATCAAATTTTGTGTTTGATGTAAAGAAAAATAACACATTCAAAACAAACACTGAACGAGATGGTTAAACCACAAACTCTTTAATTTAGTGCACACTTGTGAGAGAAGCCTTATGTTTGCACCCCTTTGAAAGGATCTTTCCTTAAAGGTTTCCAAACATTTTGGCTTTGATTTAAGGGTACGTTAATCAAAGTAAATATTTGGGAACTATGGCTTGGGTGTTGTGATTTCACAACCTAAGTATAGACATGAAGTTCACATAAGTCCATGCTTGTTGAGTCAGTCCAAGTGTTGTCTTATCACTTGCCATACTTCAAAACACAAAGAAAAAGTTGAGAAATAATTGTTCACAAGATCATTGTTCAAACCAAAACAATTAGAAAGACAGAAGGTTAGATAGTCCCACATCCATTATTTCTATCCTACCTATTTGAAATAAAAATCAAACAAACCATTAAGGTCATTCCTCCACTCAGACATCAATGAAATTAACAGTTACTTAGGACTCACAGATAGTACAAGTAGAATTTCCCACAACATATCCTCTAGATAAGGAAGTGGAATATAGACCTTAGTTCTTCAACATTTTGATTCCCAAAGAAGTAGTATCATCCAAAAACAACACTCAACCCCTAGGGTCTTAAGCTTCACAACAACCATCCCATAACATCACCAAACTTTATGACCATTTGGTGACCAACTACCCCAGTTCAATAACCAGATCTTGTAGCACCAATCCTTCAACCTAGTTTCACATATATCGAAGGTGAACAAACAAACATCATAAGTAGCTTAAGAACCTTCATCTTTCAGAAGAACAAAACACCCTGCTAGTTTCTCACCGCATCAATTGTCTTAGATGAAGAGGAAGAGAAAGCTGGCATAGCAATAGAGAGACCCATATTACCACCACCTGTGTGGCAATAATTATCCCCTTCATTATATCACATAAGATTAAGATCCCAAAGATAAAGACCACAAGTCATCATTTCAAACTCAGGCATCTAAATCTGAAAGCTCTCAAGAAACACCTTTCGGCACTTCACGAAACCAAAACTAGGTTGGTATATAACTTCTACAAATGAGCTTCTAGGAACAATCCAAAATTGTATTGCTTCTACTATTGTCATAATCCGGGCTTGTTCCAATAGTTCCAGTATCTTACATAACCTGTAAGGAAACATCAGGTTTTAGAATTTGAGTCAACTAGTTATTCCCTTCATGATTTCATGCAAGGTCAAGATCCCTAAGGTAAAATCCATAGGTTGTCATTTTAGAATTAGACATCTGATTCCAAAGGCTCTCTAGAAACAACTCTTAGTGCTACATAAAAACAAAAAAAAAAATGGTTGAAAAATTCTATAGACACACTTACAAGGACAATCTAGAGTTATATATGTTCTTCTTTGGTCAAAATCCTGGTCTTTTCCATGATATTGAACTTCTCTAAAGGAAGGAACCAGATTTACATACCCACATTTAGAACAACATCAGGTCTTTAGAATTTCATTCAACTAGAGAGTACACCACTCTCCCATAGGAGACCCAAGTTGTTTATGACAAACACAATATCACAACATAGGAAAAATATGGAAGCAAACAAGAATACCACCAGTATCCCACAAAAAAACACCATGAATGATGAAAGTAGCTCGTGGGGCTATAGGCCAAGTGACCTTGAAACTCCCCAAAAGAGACCATTATACAGAGACACTTTCACTGATGAAGAAATAAGCCACAAAAAAAATGAGGTTATGGAACAAGGTAACTAGGACCCAAACCAAGTGATTATAGAGGAGGTAAATTATGAAGAAGAGATAAACAAGGAAGAACTATTTGAAAATTCTAACAACCCCAAGGTTCTCAAACTAATGGGCGGGTTGTCAAGAAAGGACCCAAACTCCTAATTCTTCAAGTTAGCACAAAGCGGTGCTAAATTACTCATAGATTTTAACGTGGAAGCTCTTAAAGACCCCAATCGTATTCCCTTAGGGTACAACTTGATTGTGAGATAAATAACTCAACCTCTAGAGATTTTGAATATCCCATCTATGTTCTCACAAAATAATGATCAACCCAAAGAGAACCCCTTGTTCAGAAAACCAACTCAGGTTGAACAAGCAGCAGTAGCACAAATGTACTAAGGGGGGCCATCTCAATACATACCTTAGAACACATCCAACTCGACCCTTCCCAAAATAACTAGTATCTTCAATAGGGTGGAACACAAGGCCCCCTTCAGAATAACTAGTATCTTCAATAGGGTGGAACACAAGGCCTCCCTCAGAATAACCAATATCTTCAACAAGATGGAACACAGGGTCCCCTTCTGAACTAGCAATACTATCAACAGGGTGTCCCACCAATGCGTCATCACGGTAACCTTCATTTTAGTCCTACCCAACAAGGTGTGTCATAGAGCTCCCTCAGTCAGTCATCCCAACAACAAGGTGTCCTACTAATGCATCATCAGGGTGACCTTCATTTTAGTCCTACCCAGCAGGGTGTGCCATAGAGCACCCTCAATCAGTAATCCCAACAAAAGGTGTCCCGCCAACACATCATTAGGGTAACCTTCATTTTAGTCCTACCCAGTAGGGTGTGCCACAGAGTTCCCTCGATTAGTCATCCCAACAACAAGGTGTCCCACCAATGCATCATCAGAGTAACCTTCATTTTAGTCCTACCTAGCAAGGTGTGCCACAGAGCACCCTTCTTCAATCACCCCAACAACAAGGTGTCCTGCCAATGCATCATCAAGGAAGCCTTCTGTATGTTCCACCCCAAGAACAAGAAATTAACCCTCCTTATACACAACAAGGAATTAATCCTCCTTATACATAACAATGAATTAACCCTCCTTACATTCCATATGGCTATCAAGGTCATGTATCTTCACAATACCCAATCTATAACCAAAACTTGATAGGAGAACAAGGTTATCACATACAACCTTTGCAAACACATATACCCAAAAAAAAGATGGAACTAAGGCTAGATACTATCACCCAAAAAATAGAAAATATATAGGTAGGAAAATAGAAGAACACCTACACCATGCAAGAAATTTTGTTATTCCTATTTGATCGTTCCATCACGACACCACCCTTTCCAAAAAAATTTGAGATACCCAAGTTTGAAAGAAAGTACAAAGGAGTAGGAGATCTAGTAGAGCATGTAAAATACTTCTTGGTATCATGTATGGAGATACAGAACAATTATTCCTATCTCATGAGGCTCTTTCCACGCAACCTTACAGGTCATGCTATGGAGTGGTTCACTCGTCTGTAACTCAAAATCATTTTTTTTTTATGAACTGTCTAGCAAATTCATAACCCATTTTGCATTTAACATAGAACAAGATGTCACCATCACCAGTCTATCCACAATCAAACATAACCCAGGAGATTCCTTCACCTCCTACCTACAAATATGGAGACTCAAAGCAAGTCGGTGCAAATGACCCATTCTGTACAAGGAGTTGGTGGATATTTTCACCACGAATGTTCTGCTCGAAATAAACTATCAGCTCACTATGCTATGTCATGTAGAATTTGAAGAAACAATCGAAAAGGGGTTACATATTGAGAGATATATCATAGAAAGAGGAACTTTAAAGACAAGAAACTCAAAAGATAATCCCTCTAGCTCAAATGAGAAACCCAAAATCTGGGCTAAAAACAAGAACATTACAAATGATGGAGTGGTAGATGCTAGAGAAATATGGAATGCACAAAACACAAATCAAAATAAACCACAAGTGACACAAACAAACTATGGTCCCAACAACACACAAAGCAACCAAACTACCTATCCCAAGAACAATCAGGTTGTAAACCAACAAACAAATTAGGGAGGGCAATAAAGGCAATATGATCAACCTAGGAGGCAATTTACTATATTAGGTGAGTCAATTGAGACCATCATGCACAAACTAGTACAATAGAAACTCATCAAAACAAACAACCGCCCAAACTATGAGGAACCTAGCTTTAAGACATTGTGGTATAATGACAAATACTTGTGTGATTTCCATATGATCAAAGGACATGCGACTAATAATTGCATGTGCCTCAAACATATCATTTAGGACTTGATAGACAAAGGGGAAGTAGAAATTAATCATCGACCTAGAAACAAGGACCTACAAATATACTCAAACCCAATTCCAAACCACGCTAAGAGGAATGATAAAGGAAAGGGACAAGAGTACCATAATGCTAATTACACATACGGTGACGTAGTTTTAGGAACCCTCTCACAAGTTGATGACAATAGGGAAAACATAGTGACAATATGAGGAGGAGACAACAACTACAATGTAACTACCCATCACAAAAGAGTTACAATACAAGGAGCCCCTCCCAAACCCACAATCAAATCACCAAGTGACTACAACATTGTGGAATAGTTAAAGAAGACACCTACCCTCATCTCAATCTTGGAATTGTTAGAACTATCACCCACACATAGGGAGATATTGGAAAAAGATTTAGAAATGTCAGTCCCTAATGACCTTGATCCCAGTCAATTCTAAGCCATGATTGGAAAAAACACTATAGTTAATCACTTAGTCTTTTCATAGAAATATTTACCACAAAGAACATTCCACAATCAAGCTCTATACATAGAGGTTGGTGTTCATAAAACCATGGTCAAAAGAGTGTTCATAGATAATGGTGCAGGTTTAAACATTTGTACCTTAAAATTCATAAAATAGCTGGGGTATTCTGATGATATGATTGAAAAAGGCAAGAGTATCACCATAAGGGCTTATGATGACTTAGAGAGAAATTTTGAAGGGATAGTCAGGTTGTTGATGCAGATAGGACTAGCAGTAACAAAAACTACTCTTCAAGTACTAGATCTTGAGTTACCATACAACCTACTCTTGGGATGCCCTTGGATCCACACATTACAAGAAGTCCCTTCCACTTTCTATCAATGCCTAAAGTTTCCCCATGAAGGAAAGGAGGTAATACTATATGCTAATCTTAAACCTTTCCTTTTTTTTGTGAAGTTGGAGGAGAAATACAATAAAATCCAACGCGTGCCTAGCAATGATATAGCCTTCCATTCCTTTTCTTATCTTGAACCTTCCATGCTTCCATCAACCTCCACCAAAAACACATCGAGTGAGCAACCAAAAGCAGAAGCCAAGATCCAAGTACTTGAAAAAGGCAATGGGAACTATCATTTTAACCAAGCATTCTACATTGACATGCTCCCACCAACACCTAGAGTATATGGAGGTCCAAAAGAGATCAAGATAGTACAAATGATTTTCAAACCCACTATTTTTACTAGATGGGGAGACATGAAAGATGAAGAAATATTTGAGGACCTTTCATCCATGATCTACAAGGAGGACCAAAAAGAGCCACAAAAGCCACAACCCATTTTAATTTATCCTAACACTAAGGGGTATCAATTAGTCAAAAAAATGGTATACAATAGAACAGGTGGCCTAGGGATACACAAACAAGGCTGATCAAAGCCTATCATAGTGGAACAAAGACAAAAAAATATGGGGCTAGGTTATAAACCAAAAGACGTGGTTATTCTAAAAACTAGAAAAAAACCTCTTGGAAGAAATGAGAAACTTCTGCTAGCATTAAGGCACTAGTTATATACCATGTCATGGACAACGAATTACCCATTGAAGAATTATTTGACAACTTTAGAATTGATAGGTTCCCTCTCTAGTACATGGAAACCATTCCCAACATCTATTACCATTCTAAAATAGACTCTAACGAATATGATTGGGATTCTCCTTCCTTTGTCATAGTATATGATTCTCCTGACTCTAGTAATGATGACCTAGATACCCAGTGGGAAAAAGACACCATAGCCATATTGACCCTTTCACCTACTTTTGTAAGCTTTACAAACCAAGATGATAGTCTCCCACTCTATTATCCACAACTCATAGATTGGTATCAACAACAACATGCGCTTGTTTTAGAACAATTCCAAAATGATGAGGCCATCACAGAGTTCATGGGAATTCAAAAAGACATACCAGTAGGAGATCACAAAGTAGGGTTCATCATGGAACTGGAACAAGAGGCATAATTTGGTGGAGAGATTGAATTTTCTACTCACAAAAATGAAAGAAAAAACATAAAGATACGATCCCTTAGAGAAAACCACACTATGGCTCTATCGGATCCAAAAAAGAGAAAAATAAAGGATGCATCTGAAGGTGAAAACCTCCTAGAGGAAATCGAGGATGGAGGATTCAATCTTCCCATATCTGATTATCAAGAAAGATGAACACTCCTTGTAGAATAAATGGAATCCATAAATATTGGTACAACAAAGGACCCAAAGATAACATACCATGCAACATCACTTGATCCTAACGAGAAAGTGAATTTCGCAGTGTTCATCAACGAGAGAAAGATAAAATTTTCCTAGACCTATGTTGACATGCCTGAACTAGATCCAACATTAGTGGTGTCTCATCTAGTTGTCATCCCCAGAGAAAAGCCTATCAAATAGAAACTTAAAAAGATGCATCCCTAAAAGCATTATTGGTGAAGGTAGCACTAAAATGGTTAATAGATGTGGGTTTCATTAGACCCATCGACTATCCACAATGGATATCAAACCTAGTACCAGTGTCCAAACCTACTGGACGCATAAGGATATGTATAGAATTCAGGGACTTCAACAAGGCTTGTCCAAAAGATGACTTTCCATTACTGAGCATTGACATGATTGTGGATCTAACATCAGGGCATGAGATGTTGTCCTTGATGGATGGTTTCTCAAGATACAACCAGATAAAGATCTCTCCAGATGACCAACACAAAACAACATTCACTTGTGCTTGGGGAAATTTCTGTTGGAATGTAATTCCTTTTGGTCTGAAGAATGTAGGAGCAACCTATCAAAGAGTGATGATGACCATATTCCATGACATGCTACACAAAATCATGGAGGACTATGTGGATGGCATCCTAGCAAAGTAAATCAAAAGGGTAGACCACTTGAAAAACCTAGCAAGGGTATTTGATCGATTGGAACAGTACAATATGAGACTCAACCCTAAGAAATATGTGTTTGAAGTAACCTCTGGAAAGCTATTAGGGTACATAGTGTCAAGAAGAGGGATAGAGGTGGATATTGCTAAGGTAAAAACTATAATGGAGATGCCTCCACCAAAGAGACTCAAATAGTTGAGGAGCCTATAATGGAAGCTATAATCAATCAGGTGATTTATCGTACAACCTCATCTCCTACATAAGGACATCACCTTAAAATGGGATGGGAGATGTGACCAAGCATTTCATCAAGTCAAGGTGTACCTACTTACTCCTCTTGTACTCATGCCACCAATTCCAAAAAAGGAGATGAAACTTTATGTGTCTACCACACAAGCAACATTGGGAGCTCTCTGGGCATAGCTAGATGATAAAAATAAAGAAAGGGTAGTATACTATATCATTAGAACACTGATGGGCTATGAACTAAACTATTCACCCATTGAAAGATCTTGTCTCTCAGTCGTGTTCTCAACACAAAAGATGAGACATTACATCTTAAGCAAAAAAGTGAAATTGGTATTAAAGGTGGACCCACTCAAGTATTTACTAGAAAAAGCAGCCTTAATAGGTCGAATAGCTAAATGGGTGATGATCCTGAGTGAATTTGATATAAAATACATAGATAGGAGAGCTATAAAGGGACAAGTCAGAGCAGACCAATTGGCCGAAGCACCCATAGATGATCATAAACCTCTGACAATGGATTTTTCAGATGAGAGTGTCTTGATGACATAACAAACATGCCAGTGGACTCTATACTTTGACGGGTCCCATACTCAACATGGTTCAGGAGTAGGTATTTTATTTATCACACCACAGGGAGATAATATACCCAAAGCCTACAGTATTGCATTCCCCTGTACAAACAACATATCATAATATGAAGCTCTTATCAGAGGGATCAAAATGGTGATCGAATGGAGAATAAAAGAGCTACATGTCTTTGGAGACTCCCAACTAGTAATCAGATAGGTGAATGACAAGTACCAAAAAAAAGATGACAAATTGCTACCATACAAAAGGATGGTGGATAACTTCAAGGAGTACTTCATCAAAATAACCTTTGAATAGCTTCCTTAGGTTAATAATAGAGTTGTTGATGCAATGGCCACAATAGGCTCATTGCTAGATATTCCTCAGAATGTGCCTAAATATGAATTCCTCATGGAACAACCACTGGTGCCAAAATTCGACATCCCAGAATCATAAATGGTATGTGTTGTTGTTGATCCCAATTCCCCATGGTACCAAGATACTTTTGACTATATCCAGAATAGTATCATACCACTTGACTTAATGACTAATTAGAAGAAAACCTTCACTCATAGAACCTCCCATTTTATGATCCTAGGAGAAACCCTATACCATCGAAGCCTACATGGTATGTTACTCTAGTGCCTTAATTTAGAAGAAGTAAAAACTACCTTACAAGAGGTCCACGAAGGTATTTGTGGATCCCACTCTAGCAAACCTAACTTAGTCCAAAAGCTACTCAAAGCAGGATACTATTTGCCTTCCATGCAGCAAGATTGCATTCAACATTCTAGAAGGTGTCAAAAATGTCAGCAACACAGTAATCTAGTTCATGCACCAACACAATATTTGAGACCCATCACAACACCATGGCCTTTTTTGCAATGGGGATTAGACTTGGTAGGTAAGATATCACCTGCTTCATCCAGAAGGCATAAATTCATTATCACTGCAACAAAATACTTCATAAAATGGATAGAGGCAATTCCATTAACCTATATCACTGGCAAACAGATATCAAAATTCATTTTGAATCAACACATTTGTAGGTATGGAATCCCACAAACAATTGTAATAGACAATGGCACCCCATTCAAGAATCAGGATGTCCAAAAACTATGTTCCAAATTCTCTATCCATCATAGATTTTCTACACCTTACTATCCTCAAGGAAACGGTCAGGCAAAGACATCCAATAAAACAATCCTAAAAATATTAAAAAAGATTGTCAATGATGTCAGTCATTATTGGCATTTATAGCTAAACCCAACCTTATGGGCTTATCAAACCAGCATCCACACACCTATTGGCACCACACCTTTTTCCTTGGTCTATGGGTCAAAACCAATGTTACCTATCAAATTCAAAATCCCCTCATTGTGAGTCTCACTAAAAGGCATGGTAGGAAATGAAGAATACAAGGTATCCTGATTGAATGAATTAGAGTTCCTAGATGAAAGGTGTTTGAGCATGTTAAACCATCTGCATGTTTATCAAAATCGACTCAAACGAAGCTATGACAAGAGAATCATAGATAGAAACTTTCAAGTTGGTGACTTGGTCCTCAAGAAAATAAGAAGATACAATTGAATCAAGACAACAAGGGTAAATTTGAACCTAACTGGTTAGGTCCATTCATCATAACATCAAGTTATGGCTCTAGGGAATATTAGTTGGCCACTCCTGAAGGAGAACCTCTAGTTGAACCATTGAACAAAAATCACTTAAAGAAGTTCTATACATGAAACGTGTCAGAATACCCCAGGGAAAAGGGTAAAAATCCAAAAAAAAATGAAAAAAGAGATTAAAAAAATACAAAAAAGCAAGAAAAATAGTAAAGAGAAATAAATCGTTCTTTGATTAAAAACCACTTCATGGTGCTCCTAGAATAGGTACCATAGTGAAAACCTGGTAAATAGGCATTATCCATGAATAAAACATACATTATTATCTATCAACACTTTTTCACAGCATCCGCCCATCCATTTCATGAATCATGTGTCCAACCATGGCTTGTCACTGATTAGGGTAAGTCGTTTTATTGAGGGCAACTTCCCAAAGCTAGTCATGATTTAGATCTGGTAAAATTCAATCAAGGTCATAAAATAACAAAAGTAAAAAACACTAAGAAACAACAAAGATCAAAAACATGTGAAAACATCAAAACAAAACAACATCGTTGCGTTATTGCTTCACTCAAAAAATCTAAGATATCAAAATTTGCTTGAACCTCATAGCTAGTTCAAGTAAATTACCCACAACATATCCTCTAGACATAGAAATGAGATATCAATCCATACTATCGATATTGTTTACCCAAAAATAGTTCATGCTTTGAGTCAAATGGTCAAACTACATGGTCTCTACATGTACAACATAGGCAAGGATTTTTAGCCCCCAAGACCCTAGGTCAGTCCCCTTAGGTTTCCAACATGCTTTATTTCTCTTAGTCAAAAAATACAAAATCCAAAAAAACATTCATAAAATAGAAAAGGTCAAACCAAGCGAACTACGAGCCTCTGTGTGTACAATGTAGGCAAGGCTTATCTTTGATGAGCCCCCAAGACCCTAGGTTAGTCCCCTAAAAATAAAACAAAACCAAAAACAACATCATAAAACTTAGAAAATCAAAAAAAGGGGCCCATCCCGTCATCAACATCCACAATAAACATTTCAACCATAATAAAACAAACTATCCCAATCACCCTTTGACAAAACAAACAAAAAAAACATCAACAACTAGAACTTTCAAGCAATAACAATCGCATAAGAGTTGACTATAAACAGACAAAAAAACAAAGCCAAAGTATCAAATACCTATCTTTTTAAAAACAAGTCCCAACAACATCTTGAGATATGCCTTAATGGATCCGTTTCTACGATAGACATGATCAACAACGGATAATAGCCCCACCCTAAACAGATATGGCAAGTGATACTACAACTTTGTTTTTATCTTTTTGTGGTCTTACTTTGGTGATTTATTTTATTGAATCATTCCCAAGATCTCTCAAGGATGTCCATAAGGATTTAGAGAAGAAGAAATGGGGGAAATTGAGCATCATTTCGATTTTTTGTTTGTAAGATATGTTTGTAATATTACCATGGTGAATACTTGCTTTATTGAGTATGGAAGTTGTATTAAAACAGTTCGTGAAGTAGTTACATGTTAGGTGTTTTATACCTCTTTGTGTGACTGGTCCAAAACATTTTTCATGCAATCCCCCTATACTTTAAACAAAGTTTCCATATGTATGGTCTAAACAAAGCTACTCTTTGTTTGTAGAGTCAAAATCCACACAATAGATACAAAGTCACCATGGTGCATCATATCTATTTGCTACATCAAACAGGATTGTTCAAATAGCAAAGTATCTAAAGCAAAGCAAAGTCACATCATCAATTCTATCCATCATCATATTTCTACTAACTAACAAATATCATCATATTTCTTCTAATTAACATTATTTTTTTTATCTATCATCATAATTCTTCTAAATAAAAATCATCCTACATAACACATCATTAGTACCATATCCATTCTACATCCACAAATGTTGTCAATACATATCATGATGATAATAAAACAATTAAAAACAACATGTATCATGTATGGGGCATTCATCTATCAACATCCATCACATCATAAAACAAGATAAAGTATGATTCCTACATCTACATCATATCCATACATCAATAAGGCACAAAAATACATATAAACGTGCATCATCATCACCATCATAGAAACATACAATGAGGTTGAATTGAAGAAGGTATATCTCATATATATCATCATCAAAAAAAGGAATATGTGAAAATTACATCCACAGTGAGACAAGTGTGATAGGAAAATACAAAATCATAACATATATACGAGGTCTTGACTAGACCAAGGAATATATATAACACATGTCTACGAAATTCATCTACACCATGAAACAACGTGGAGATCAGGTATCAAAAATAGTAAAACCCTGATAGGACGAACAAAACACTACTAAAAACCAAAATGATCTGGTTGTCTCACAGAATGATCACCTACACCGGCACCAACACCACCACTGCCATCGCTCGTAGCACTAGGCTCCCCAAACCGTGGACATCAAGAGGCCCTAGGAATGATAGCATCATATAAATTTTGATAATAAGTAGATGCCTGTAGATACCTATCTCACTCACCTAGCATACCATCACGCTTTGCCCAGAGAGTATCTCTCTTCGCTGTCAATAACAATACTTAAGCCTCTATCGCGTGTCATCTACCAATATCACTCTCTCGATCGGCCCAAAGAGAATCTCTCTTTGTTGTCAGTAATACTACCTGAGCCTCTGCCACATGAATTCTACCAATCACACTATCTCGCTCAACCCTCAAAGTTTCTACCAAAGCCTCTGCAGCCTATCACCGTGAAATCTCTACACCTTTGTCCAAAGTCATTTGAGCTAGCGACAAATCAACATCCCTAGCTAGTGGAGGAGGATTGGGAACCTGTCTCTAACCCTATGCAAGAGGCACCCACTCATCCTGAATATCATATGCCTCATCACGTTGAGCTCGACCCAACTTCTCTACAAGAACTTCAACATGTTGGCACTCCCCGGGATGACCTGTGATGCTCGCTCTGCCCAAAATAGGATCACCTTTGGGATCAGTAAGCTTCAAAGGCCTATGTCATATCCACCACTCCTCATAATCGTGAGTAGTACCTGGATCTTCCACTCCAACTGACCAACCCCAACCAACTGGGTCAAGTGTTACAAACTCGACAATAACAGTATCTACATCAACCTATATACCCCATACACGGACCTCCTAACAAGTCCAACCAAACCGAGCCTCATACGCATCAAGAATCTACCCCTATCTCTCACCAAACTGGTGACATACTCGATCGGGTAGATAATGCTCTATCATAGATGATGAACGGTCAAGCAACCAATGGGTTTGTCGGTAGTACATAAGTTGATCTGCATCCTCTAGCCAAACCTCATAGCTCATGTAAGGTCTCCACAAAAACCAGACATCACATCAAACACACAACACCGATAATACAAGTCTCGAGGAAACATGTAGTGCATAAAATCCCCATAACGATAATAGTATGGATCACCCAGATAACGATCCTGAATCCCGTCAGGATGAGTAACTACAATATGCTCCCACACCCGAAAATGCAAAAGGGATACACCTGCAGACAACAACCTCCCACCTCGATACACCACCTCGTACATATCTCAATAAATATGGGCAAGCAAACAAGCACCCCAAGCATATCTCGTACCATGTTCTAGCATACTCTCAATACATACACCCCAGCTCACTGCAAATTATTGACCTCATCTATCAAGAACAACTAATCTTGATACTAGGCCACAAAGGACAAGAACGATAAGGTTTGCGTTGTCTAAAGAATCAAATAAATCAATCTCTACATCACAAACATCCACATATGTTGCACCTAACAAATGTTGCATAGCACAAGTACCTCATTGAATCTGGTACGTAACAAGCTCGCCATAAATAGGAAGATGAAGAATCCTCCACACATCCTCCAGAGTAATAGTTGCCTCCATTGTAGGCAAATGAAAAGAGGATGTCTTAGAGTGCCACCTCTCCATGAGAGTGGTCAACATTTTCGTATGGGTCCTGATAGGAGGCATGTAACAGATATGATGCAATCCCACTGCATCGAGAAAGTCTCACTCCAATGCACTAAACTGGGCAATCAAATCAAACAAGTGATGAGGACGTCTCTCTCTCATCATAAGCGGATGGAGATTCACCTACAAAAGATATAAACCAAGACATTAGGGTTTCACTCTAAACATGCAAAGCAACACAAAATGACACAAGCATGGTGAAAAATAATATTTATAATGGTAAACAGACACAAGCTAGGTTTTAGAACACAAGCAAGGTGACAAAATGATATTTATGATGGTAAATAGACACAAGCTAGGTTTTAGAACACAAGCATGGTGACAAACGACATTTATGATGGTAAGCGGACACAAACTAGCTTTTAGAACACAAGCATGGTGAAAAATGACATGTTTGATGGGTAACGAACACAAGCTATGGTTTGACTCTATGCAAAGCAACACAAAATGACACAAGCATGGTGATAAAATGACATTTATAACAATAAACAAACACATGCTAGGGTTTAGAACAAAGCTAAGCGACAAATGACATACTAAGAGTCAATTACTAGGTTTTGAGACAAGTGCTCAACAAAAGCCAGACAAAAGTGCCATTTCAGGAAAAAGCACAGATTTAGGACAATTGCACAAAAATATGGGTGTAAATTCCTGACAAGTGTGTAGTTTTAGGACAACTATGCATTTTTAGGACAAATTCTCATGACAAATGTGCTAGTTTAGAACAACTGTGTAGTTTTTGGACAGATACACAAAATTCACCTAACAGATGCGCCAAAACTAAGACAACTATGTAGGAATCTCAAAACCAGCGCATTTTTCTAATAGAACTTCACACACGCAAAACAAGAATGAAAACATGACGAAAGTGAAGGGAAAAAAGGTACTTATCGAGCCACTGATGCTTGAAGGTAGTCTATACTCTCGAACAGGCTCAGAATGATGCGGGGAAACCTCGAATCTTGGCATTCTCCCTCAACAACTAACAAAATGTGGAATCCAAAGACAAGAATTAGCAAGAGGAACAAAACACAAATGACCCGATTTGAAGACAAATTGCCTATATAAACCCTCACGAAAACCCTAATTACACTTGGGAAATCTTCATACTTTCAAAAAAGAAGCTTTGAACAAGAAATGATGCACATATTGATATAACATTTCATCTGAAAACATCAAAACGACAATTCAAAAATGTCAAGTGCTTGACCTCAAAACTTGAAATTGTCGACCAACCTCTTGAGGGGGAAACATAGAGCCCTACCATCATTCCACTGAACACAGGGGCATAGTGGGGCATAATTTTTTTTTTCAAAAACTGAATCTTAAAAATAGAATCTTTGAAACAAAGCAACCAATACTTTGTATCAAAGAGGGGCAAAATATAGACATGTAAAATTGACTTGACACCTATCCCACAACCTCAAACGACATCAAACAACACCGAATGACATCAAACAACACTGAACAACATCAAACAACACTAAACGCCATCAAACAACACTGAACAACATTAAACAACCTCAAACAACATCAAACAGTATGGAACATCAGATCCGATCACCCCGTAGCACTTCAGAATGACTCTAAACATCTCATAACACTTTGGAATGACTCGAAATCATCTTGTAACAATTCAGAATGACTCAGAATCATCTTGTAACACTTCGAAATGACTTGAAATCATCTCGTAACACCTTAGAATGACTTGGAATCATCCTATAACACTTCAAAATGACTCATAATCATCTTGTAACACTTTGGAATGACTCATAATCATCCCCTAACACTTTAGAGTGTCTCAGAATCATCCTGTAACATCTCAGAATGACTCAGAATCATCCTGTAATATCTTAGAATGACTTGGAATCATCTCATAACACCTTAAAATGACTCAAAATCATCTCGAAACATCTCGGAATGACTCAGAATCATCCCATAACACTTTGGAATGACTCAGAATCATATCGTAACACTTTGGAATGATTCAGAATCATCTCATAACACTTTGGAATGACTCAAAATCATCTCATAACACTTCAGAATGACTCAAAATCATCCCATAACATCTCGTAATGACTCAAAATCATCCTGAAACATCTCAGAATCATCCCATAATGTCTCAAAACATCTTGCAATTATCCTGTAATGTCTCAGATCATCTCAAAATCATATTGCAATGTTCCCACATCGCATCACATCAAAATGACATCAAAAACCCTAATTCCTCTATTGATTGAATAATACAACATTATTTCATTAATTCACTTTTTCAATATTTTGGACAAATTAAATAAATTCTAGTTATTTAATAAAGTCCCAAAAACCCTAATTCCTCTATTAATTAAATAAAACAACATTATTTGATTAATTCACATTTTCATCATTTCGACCAATTAAATAAATCTCATTTATTTAATAAAGTCCTAATCCCACCTTATTTCATCCTGGTTGATTAAATAACGCCAATTATTTAATTACGTCACTAAATCATCATATTCCCCTAAGTGGATTAACTTATTAAATAATAATTTAATTACGAGACTTTTTCTCCAAAATTTGAATAATTAAACCAAACTATTCAAATCAATTATCAAAAATCAAATCAAACTAATGCAACTTTCTTTGCAAAAGTCAAACTTGATTTGCATATTCAAACTCCAAAAAGGAATTAATTAATTAAATCAATTAATTCATATTCCTCAACCACTTTCTGATTGAGCAAATTATGATTGCTTACTAAGCAATCTAATTTGTTAACTAATCAATCTATTCTGTTAACTAAACAATCTATTAGTTAACTAAAACATCACATTCCTAACTAGGCCATCACAATCCTGACTGATCAATCTATTCCATTAACTGATCAATGCATCCCTGACTGGCCAATCTATTTCCCAATCACACAAATTGTGCAAACAACTTTGCATAATTCTCTCATGTCTAAATCCTCTCAACACACTCTGACCGTTGATCTAGATATTCTTCAAAATGATCTTGATCGTCCATTTCAAAACTCATTTTCTATATAACAAACCTATCTCCTCACAAATGAGGATCAGAGAATCAACATACATTGAGCAATGAAGTGCTATCAAGATCACCCCTGAGAGAGCTTCACCATTGTCTTCGATCAACCAAACACAACAAGCATTCATCCACACTTTGCACACAAAATTTGGAGGCTTCATTGTGATAAGAGCAATCCAACGTCAAGTGAATACACTCCGATATGGGATGGTAAAAACTATCTTTTGTTTTCAATTTGGTAATTAGTAGGTTCCTCGTCATTTTTTCAATAGAATATTCAATTTCCTATGTGTAGGATTTTTTAGATTTTAGATTTGTGCATTTTGGTTGTAGATTAGATTTTTTTGTCAGATTGCTTTCATGTCCTTCTTGGATTTGAATCTAACGTCCTTTCTCACCCTCACACAATATTTTTTTCTTCAATTTGTGCTAACATGTTGAAGTGACATGTGTCCTCCTTAACACAGACATGAGATGACATGGTTTTGAGCTTGAGTGTCCATTATGGGGCCATTGTTGGTACAAGTTTCATTGGTGCATTGTAGTGCAGTTTGTCTCCATAGTATAGATTTCATAAAGATAAATTCTTGAAGATGTGCTAATTTTCTATTATGACATGTGGCTTTCATTACCTCAATGTTTGTTTATGAGGTTGCCCCATGAATGAGCCCAAGTATTTATTGAGGTGTCTACCTCATGATTTGGGGACACATTAACATGTGTCAAGAGATTATTGTAGTGCATTCCCATTTCATTGTGCAACTTTGATATCATTTATTTCAAATGATGTTACACTAATATGTTGGATGTTGATCTACATCATCAAATTGATGAAATAAATTTGAAGTTGTTAACAACTAGCATGAAACTTGCTTATTTTTCTCATATGAGAAATTAGTATTGGAAACAATCAATTTATATTGTTCATTTAAGAATGTTGACTCAAATTTATTGAATTCATTATTCTCAAGCATCCTAGAAAGAATTATGTGATGAAATTGAGTTGCTATTGTGTTTTCATACCTACAAGAGAAAAATTAGGTTTTCCTTGGCACCATAAACAAGTAAGATGGGATTCTTCATTCCGTGTTATGAAAACCATTTCAATTATTTAAGCTTGAATTAATAGGGTTATCTAGGTTATTTAAAAGTCTATATGTGAGTTCATAAGAAACCCTAGTTTCTTGAGATATCAAAATCCTCATTCTTATAAAACCCTAAAATGAGTCAGACTACCTCTCAGAGAGAAAATGAAGAGGGAGTTAGAAAAATATTTGATGAGTTAATTAACATGATCTTCCAAGAGGGATGAGCACACTTAAGGCACATGAGATCTCTTTGAGGGAATAACATGTTAGGGATGCAACTATTCCTTATCTAGGTTGGGACATCTTCAACTATTGCCACAAGTGTAGTAATGTTATCCACCCTAGCTCAAAAATTTGGAACCTAGATTTAGGTAGGCTTGTGGTACCTGTTTTTTTTATCAATGTGGAGTTGGTCAAGGTAATCATTAAAACATACGATACATATTCAAGGACTTTATTGAGTGCTAAAGGTGGTATTTTAATGGTGTTGAACAAGGAATCAATTTGTGAAGACTTAAATTTAAATATTGTAGCTAATATCACAATAAAATTCAATGCATTGATCAAATAATATACAAAGGATAGGTATATTTGAAATATTAGATGATTTTCCCACCATAGGAAGAGGACCCCGTAGAAGCAACTAACCCAATTTTCAAGAGATGAAATTGAACCCTTCAATTTTGATATTTTTTAAGAATATTTTATTGGAACTTATTATACCATGTGTCAAGTCTTGGTTGTTGATTTCAAGTCACAAATGCTAGTGCACATGATGATGATGGAAACAAACATCCAAAAAAGAGACCTAAATAGTGATTTTAATTTTTCTTCATACATTGCAAAAGGGATGCATAAGGAGTTAGTTGCTATAAAAAATGATGATAGGATTGTATATTTCAAGTAGTATTCCTTGTTGTGCTAAATCCGTTTGCACTGTGGAAAGGGTATATGGAGAAATTCTTTGTATTTACAATCAGATACTAAAGAGAGAGTCCCCACACCAATTCAAGGAAAATACATTTATGGGATGTGAATTGTGGGTACTCAAATTATGTTGTTTTTGAAGAAAATTTTATGCAAGTAGTGCTAAAAAATTGGGTTATGAGAGTAGAAACAAATTATCTGAGAATGAAATGAAATTATTGATACCCAAGGAAAGATGGTTTGAGAAAGGAGTGAATCATAATTGAGGTGATTGGTTCCTTTATTCCAACACTACAACTATCAAAATTTATGGAGCATATGTTGAGCCCCATAATTTTCCTAGATATGTCCCTAACATAATTTCCTTTATGGATATTTTCTAGCATTTTAATGATTTAGATAGAGTACATTTAAGGACACATAAGAAGGGATAATTTTTTCCTTTATCTATTACATTTTTTAACTTCTTGGTCACTTCTAAAGAAGGATTGGAGCTACTAGTTGTTAAATTGCAAGCACACATAATGAGAGTTGAAAAGAAGAGAAATTCTGACCTTGAGCATTTTATAGATTAGATTAGATGAGGGATAGGGGAACCCTAATTTTATCATTAATTTGATAAAATTGAAGATATTCTCAAAATATACACTTCATTAAGTAGATGAAGGAGAATTTGTGTTCTATCCTCGAGAGAGAAGAAATAAGAAAGCAAGTTGATTCCAATTATAAAGGGGTATATATGGAAATTACAAATTATATCCTTAGGATACAAACAATGTTAGACAATGTAGCTATTATTGAAATCAAAACACCTTCATCAAGTTCAATGCAAGCCATAGATGAAGCCCAAAAACAAAAAACAAGAAGTTGAACAACCTGTTTAACAACATGAGGTAATGGAGTCTCGAGCTATAAAGACTATACATGCACAAGAATCACCTAGGAAAAAAGTTGGGTCTCAACCCTTGGTGGATTATTCTATCAATTATTTAGCAACAAAGGAGATGGGAGAAAATGTGATGGATATTGAAGAAGAAAACCGAGTTATTTCTTCCTCAAAAAGGGTACAAATTGAAGGAGCTCCACAAGATAGAATGTTGATTGACCTCGGTGTAGGAGTTGATGTTGTCAATGACATAAGAACTCTTGCTTGTACATATTTTGTATTATAAAATGAGTTTGAGAAGTCTAAGGAATAAAAGGACTTCTTGATTAAGAATATGATGGAAACTTTCTTCCAAAATGTGAATAAATAAAGGGGAGAAGAAATAGAAGAAGAAATGTAGGAAATAACAAAGAAAGTCATGAAAGAGGTTGAATTTCATGTTAACAATATTATCCTTGAGGAAGGAATAATAATACTCAAGGAAAGTGGATGCTTGTTTCCAATTAGATGGAATATAGCCTCAAAAATAACACTAAATACTATTATAAGGTAGGATACAAATGATGAAGTGTTGACATCATAGGAAGATGCCTAAAATCTATATTTTGGGTTTGAATTTGGCACATAGTTTGAGACAATAGAAATATGGATGGTGACTCCTAAAAATAAAAAAGCCTCATATTTCTATGGATATTAAAATAAATTAATAATAACTTTAATTGTTAGGAGACTTGCTAACACAATTTCCCCTCAAGTTGCACCCCTAGTAGTAAGAACTACTTTGTTTAGAAAGGATGCAACTAAGAAACTATAATAAAATTATGAAAAATTGTAGGAGGATCACATTAAATTGGTGCAAGAATACAATAGAGTGTAATTGTTAGAAACCAAGATCAGACATGCAAACCAAAAAAAACCTTCCACAAGAGAAAAATAGAAAAAGAAATTCAATTTTCATTAAGATGTGCAAATGAATTGTATTCAGGAATTAAGAAATTACAAAAGATGAATTGCTTTATAAAAGTATGCATAACCCTAAAGGTAAACCTGATTTTGAACTACAATTAGTTCAACTAAATAAATATTACTTATTAATAATTAAACTAATTATTACCTAAGTAAACTTAATAAAGTGTAATTAAATAATTAATTACACCAACACCCTCCCTTAAGTGCAACTTAGGGAGACTAAAAAAAATGCACCTAATGCTAGGATGAATGCAAGAAAGCATGAATGGGTCCCGACTACAAGGCCATGTTAGGAACCCATGTACAAATGTAATGAATGAGAAAGAGGAGAAAACCTAGTGGGACAAAACCCCCCCTCAATGAGATGACCTGCTGCAAATTAAGAAGCACTAGAAGAACGTTGGTGAAGTAACACTGGAATCCTGAATCTGGAAAGCAAGGAAAGATACCTCTGTTTACAAGAAACCATATGAGAGTCATTGAAGGACTCAGGTGGAATCATGATAATGCAACAACAGACCCGATGCTAAGGAACACTGGAAAACTCACAAAGTAGAACAACCTTGGAATCTATGAAGCAACAGTAGATGAATAAATGATGCCCCTAATAAGAGGGAATGATATGATGAAAGAATCTAGAAGCTATGTGTATCTTGATGCCAATGTCAAACTGTGACTAAAACTAATCCATAGGAGCAAGTACCATGAAGATTATGGAACATTAACCATAAAATGAATGACCCTCAAACCGATATGTGAACTGATGTGAACCAAAATGTGTCAATCTATGAGCAAGATGTGGCCAAAAGAAACAACAGAATTGAGATACAACTCATGCGAGTTGTCATCAATACAAAGATGAGATCAAAGTGCATGCCATGCAACTACACTCTAATCAAATTATTATGCAAGAAGCCCCCCTGATGGAACTTTATAGAATTTCATTTATTACAATACCCCTTCATTGTAAAAGGATAACATGCAAAACATGCATAAATCAAAGAGAAAATACAAACCTAGTGCATGAAAACAAGAAAGAGTGAATGCATAAATCAATGTTCACATCTTCCTCCATGATTAAAATTGACCTTAGATCTGTGTAGAGGATTGAATCAACTTTTCGGTGCTGCTTGAATCGTGAAAAACTGATAATTGAGGAAAAAGTTATGCCCTCTGAAGCGAAAACAACTTCATTTGACTTCAAAGGCCTACAAAATAAATCTAGAGAAAAATCTGGAAAAAATACCTACACCACTGGATTGGGCTTGGAACCAGGTTTCCAACGGCATCTTGTTTTTGAAAAACGAACTTCGTATGCTCAAGATATGACCACTTTACTAAAAGTGCTCATTTAGGCATTAAACCAAATATTTTATTAATTTAAAGATTAAAAAATTAATAAAATATTCAGTTGTACCTTCATGGCATGAAAACCAAGGTAGCACAAAAATTGTGAGGGCACAAAAATCAAGGTAAAATGACATAAAAACTGAGGCAGCTTAAAAATACTCTATGTACCAAAAAATATGGCATGAAAATTGATGTGTTCGTATGGATCTGTACAATCGTACAAATTTTTTTGGCAACATTTTTGAAAATCCCCAAAAACACAAAAAAAATTATTTTCAACAAACCGTATCATATTTTATATGAAAATAGGGGTTTTTGGACCTTTTGAGAGCACACATGAGGTCTGTTTTGCACCAGCATGCACCGTTTGAGAGATCAAGGTCAAAATTTCTTTTAAAAAATGATGAAAAAACCCTTTGATCTGGCAAAAAACTGTCGTAGTTTCAAAACCTCACAGATTTGTTAAACGAAGACGAAAATCAATGAAACAAAAGCCAATCCTGACTTTTTACAGCACTCTGAATCCAATGGAGATGTCTGATCTGATCCAAAACACTTCAGCAATAAGCTCAAGGCATGAAACCCTCAAGGAACCTTGAACTTGCTCTGCAATGAATTTCTCCAAAAAAACTAAGAAGGGTTGCAAATAAAGGCTCTGATATCATGTTAGAAACCAAGATCAGACATGCAAACTAGAAAAAACCTTCCACAAGAGAAAAAAATAGAAAAATCAAAGCAATTTGCGTTAAGATGTGCAAAGGAATTGTATTCAGGAATTAAGAAATTACAAAAGATGAATTGCTTTATAAAAGAAAAGTATGCATAACCCTAAAGGTAAACCTAATTTTGAACTAAAATTAGCTCAACTAAATAAAGCTTACTTATTAATTAAGTAAACTAATTATTACCTAAGTAAACTTAATAAAGTGTAATTAAATAATTAATTACACCAACAGTAATCATTACTTCCTCCTCTATAGAGCATCATATATGAGCCAACCACCTGACAATCTAGTTCTCTGGATACATATGTCTAGGATAGGGAGAGATTTATGACAGGGATCAAATATTTGAAAGATAAAATTAAATTAGAAAATGATTAATTTGATCAATGATCTCTTAGGCCATAGATTGTCATGTGTTTTGCATAAATTGGATGGCACATAGTCTAATTGCAACAATTTAAGGAATATGTGAAAAATGAGATTATTATGAAGGATATCCTAGCTACATGGATTCCAAGTTTTCCCTTATTGGGATGAATATCTATATTTTCTGAGTTTGATCCAAGTACCCCTATAGAGCTAACAAGAACTCATGAGATACTAGGGTTGCTAAGCGACCTAGCTAAAATTTAGAGAAAATTAGACATTCAATGAAAAGAAAGGTTGACTTATTTTGAGGCAATGAAAGAAGCTTTGATGCCTAAAATCTTTGATGAGCATAGAGAAGTCAATGATTTTTATATATGAAAATTAATTTTTAATAATATTTTTCCTACATTATGTGCTTCATTTTTTCTTGGAGATGAAGATGATTCAATTTTGTGTAATACTAGTTGGATGAATTGATAAAGTTGGAATCAAATCTAGATAGCTTCATCAAAGATACTAAGGCAACTTTGGATATAAGATATGTGGTTTACACAAGGTTGAAAAGGTTTTATCTTTTTCTTTTCCAACAAAAGGAAGTATATGCATCTTGGCTCAAGAAATATAATGGATGGGTTTGTTTGTTAGGTCATCAATGATTCTCTAGTTTATTCTTCTAGAATGGGTAGAGATCAAATTTATCTTCTCCAACCACATTAAAAAAGGATTTTATTCTCTAGTTGTTAGACGTGTTTTGAGCGGTTGAAAATGTTCAACCCATTTTGTTCCAATAGATTTTTGGTTTTCAAATGTAAAATGTGACATGCCTCATTTTGACATCGAGATTCTAGGATCTCTTCTTATTTTTGTAGGTTCTCATGCCAATTTAGGGACAAAAACATATATGGGATATGCACTGCAATTCCTCCAACTATGTTGTGTTTGAAGAGAACTTTATGTAGGTAGTATTTAGAGACTTGGATTATCATAATAAGATGTTTGATGATGTAATGAGGTTTTTAAGACCCAAGCATAGGTGGCATGAGAAGGGGGTAAATCACAATTGGGATGATTGGTTCCTGCACTCCAACATCACAACCATCAGATTTTATGGAGCATCTATTGAACCTCACATTTTACCTACATATGTCCTTGACAAAATTTCTTACATGAATATTATGTACTTGATTGATAAGTGACATATCTTCTTTTCAAATATTTGTGTACTCGGGGCACTGCAATGCCTTCTACTCTTTTTCTCGCAAGTCTTTCCTCCATGAAATTTTCTCCGACGGGTGCAACCCAATCTTCTTTTGAAATATATTGGTTGCCACCTATACCCCAATCTTATTCTTCCATGGATTCCTTTGTACATGCCAATCCTCCTTTGTTGTGTATCCGATCATGTTGATTTGCACTGGTTCTTCTCTTCTTTCCTTATATATTTTTCAATTTAGACCCATTGATAGGATCCTTTAGTATAGTGTCATCTAATCTTTCTAGTTTGTGTAAGAGAGGGATACCAACCACATCAAAGCCCCAGGTCATGAAGGGCCAAGAGCAGAAGGTTTCCCTAACTTACCTCATCTAAAGGGGGTTTTTGGAAATGCAGGATGAAAATGATGAGGATTGTAGGGTCCTTCAATCACTCCGTGAAGCCTGAGGTTCAAGGATAGGGATAGGCAAGTCGGTTCTTTGGTTCAACTCTATGTCTCAAAGAGCTCTCTGCTTGAGGATGAAAGCATGGCTCTGGGATGATAACATGGTGTGCTAGCGTCTCTCAGGTGCATTGGTGTTCGTGCAACCATAATGCTAAGAAGACAAGTCTAAACTCACAAATACTGACTAATATCCTAGCTAATGGTTTTTAGGGGAACAAAATAACACTATGAAGTAGGAAATGTATAGACAAATATGATAAAACAAGTAGATCAATGCTAGGGTGACAAGAATGATCTCATAGAAAAGCTTGTTCATTAGGCACTAGCTCCAATAATACTTCCACTTGCACACAAGAGAGAGAGAAATTTGTTGGGGGTCGTATAGGGGCTTGCCTCAGTCAGACCCCCATTTTGGTGTCTCCACCTCCACGGATATCCAAGATTGCAATGATAGAGAAATAGTACGATAAAGAAAGAAATGAAGTAAAGGACACTAAAACACTACAAACAGTAATGTGCTACTCAACCAAATAATAGAGGAGAGGAGTGGAAATCTTACCACCTCCGCCAAGAGTGCTCAAAGCTAATGGAGGAGAAAATGAGAGTAATCAAGCCTCTACTGCAATGGTGTTGTTCCACACTTTCTCTACTGATTTTATGGAGTGATTTTGTTGTTGCTATGGAGTGCAAAGTGTTGCTTGAGAGCTTAGAAGTGAATGCTAGAATGCTTGGAGAGTGTTGAAGATATTTCTTGAAGAGCTAGAATGGATGCTTAGAAGGTCTAAAGGGACAAATGAAGTGAAGAGTGATCTTTTTAAAGGTGGAATGAGGAAAAAGGCCATATTCCGGGTCAGTTGTTCGAAGATGGCATTACAAGTCGACCCCCAATGGGAAGTGTAACACCTCTACAAGTTCCAAATGTAGGAATCTACAAGGACGTAAGTGCACCACACAGACGTATGCATGTCATGCGAGCGTCCTCGATATTTATTCCTCTATCGACACAGAACGGGCACCAAGTGGAATGAAGTTATCAGGCTTATGTAGATTTTTTCCTTCAGACTTGGTTTTCTAAGGTGAAGGTATGTAAAAAGGGGAATTTGCATAAGGGTGAAAATTCACTCTTATACATTTTTCCCCCACTTTAGTGAGCATGAATATTGATGAGTGCATTGGTAAAGTAGATTGAAGAAGTAGTAGAATTATAAATGTATACTTGATCCACCAAGGAAGCAGACCACGATCTGGTGAACCTGAGAGTGCAGGACAAGAAAAGAACTCCATATCCCCACAGAACTATGAAGCTAAATAAAGTGCCTTACAAGCCCACGAACCTACACGAAAGCAACCCCCAAGATCTCTCACATGAAGAAATCCCAGGAAAGTAAGCACCTTACAAGCTCGCAAACCTGCAAGGAAGGTGTCCCCAAGATCTCTCGCTTGGAGGAAACCCAGGAAAAAGCACCCTACAGACATGCAGACTTGTAAGGAGAGCCACCCCCAAGATCTCTCGCATGGAGGAAGCCCAAAGGAAGCGGACTCCATAGAGTCAACAAGCGGCTTTACAAGCGCACCTACAAAGTGACATGTTTACCCACAAATAGAACATGTTAAAAATTGACCACACAGGCAAGAAAGTGGACAGTCACGTAGGCCATCAATAAGATGGAAGACTTTCAAAGGGCTCCCTCAAGAACCCTTCAAAAGGAAGAGGGGTCCACTCAAGGGACACACTATTCGAAAGAATATGTTTTCTTTCTCGAACCGATTCATCATCAAGGGATCCTTTTGAAAGATGTTCACTTCATCAAGGAATTCGAAAGGAAGAATATGCCCCCACATGAGGGGAAAATCAAAGTTGTTCCCACTTTAGAGGAAGGTTCTCAAGTACTTTCTTTACGAACCCATGATGAAGGAAACATGTTCCATTAGGGTTTCAAGTTGAGAATGCAATTCTTTTAAAGAATTTTTAGAAGATTCTTGAGAAAAGATTCGTTGGTGATGAATGTGCTTTATGAAGATCAAAGTGTTGAATAAGTGGCATTGTCACACATGAGAGGGACAACTCAAGCAAAGAAGAGAGAAAGATAAAGGAAAAGAAAAAAAGGAGAGATAACAAGGGACACAGGGGTAGCCTGATATTTCGGGGTCAGATATGCTCATAAATATATATAAATATAATATAGTATAGTATATAAATGAACTATCATCCTACTATATCAGACCATGTGAAGAATGGATGAGAAGACAAAGTAAAAATAAAAAATTGGGTCAACATGGAAGAGGAGCCTAAATGCCCCCAACGCTTTGCATCATCCCCAATTTGCCAAAAGTTAATCATGAACATGGAAGAATGATGATAAAAATAGAGGAAGGTTTACGACACAAAAACCATGCCTATATCCAAGCACCAACAGGGGTGACAAGGTTCATCCAGGCACACATAGCATGATCATGGGGGGAACATATTACAACATATACACACATACACACATGTAATCTAAAGATAAAGAAGGGGACCTCCTCTAACACTGATCGACCAAGAGGTCATCTACCTCCCACTCTAGATCATTGTAAGGGGAAGGAGGATGGGCCTACAATGGTTGGATGTTAAGAGGAGGAGCTTTCGACCCTCTCGTAACAAGGCCTAAGGAAAAGGGCCCTGCAAGGTCCTCTCCACCGAGATCTTGTGGAGCCAAGGTCAACAAGTTCGTAAAGATCGCTCACAAGGTTAGAACTTCATCCACTGAGTTAAACATGCACTTAACAAGAGTGCCACGTTTCACCTTGATGGATGGTGAAGGATGCACCTAAGGCTCATTGCTAGACTCGTCAAGTGATTCTAGAGCGGTGATGAGCTCAGGGGAATCCATGACTGGTTTCTTCATTAGGACAAAACAAGTCAGCATAGGACCACCTTTCGAGGAAAGTGGACAACTCTTGCATCCTCCATTGTTGGAGGGACCATCCTCTACCTTATGCTTCATCAAAGGAGGCAAACTCCCCACAGATAGAGCAAGAAGAGCAGAGGAAGAGGAGGAAGAGAGAACCGCAATAGATACGACCAAGGTGTTAGTCATATCTATGGGTTTCAAGAAAGGTGGGACATCCATAACTGAAGTCAACAAAGGTGGCTCCAACGAAGGAGCAATGAACACCTGTACCTTTCTAGGATCAAGTGCATTTGCACTAGCAGTGGAAGCTGGAAATGATAAAGAACTAGTTTGAATGGAAGCAAGGGGAGGAGAGAGGAGGACACAGTAGGAGGCCTTGATACATGGGCAGACATCTCCTCTTCCTTCCTCTATAAAGCAACCTGCTCAACCAAGAGAGCCTTTCGCTGGTGCTTGTGCTTGTGGGCAAGGTGGTTTCTACAACTCTTCAAGCTGGAGGTCAGAGGTTGTGAAGGAGCAGAAGGCTCATGTTTAGCCATGGGAGTGTCCATAGTTGTTTCTAGTGGAGGGACATACTCTTGAACCGAAGTAGGAGGAATAGGTTTAAAAACAGCGGGGGGAGTCGGCTCTAGTATCTTAGCAGCGGGCCTCTTCCCATTTACTGCTTTAGAGGCAGGAATAGTAGGAGGCTACAAAGGTCAAGACATAAAGGAATCCCCAAGGGGGGCTTTCTATTTACCATATCAAATAGGTCTAGGCTTCGTGGGTAGGACAAGAAGCTTAAACGTAGGATGCTTGGGCTTTCGCCAAGCGGGAACCATAGTATTCTCTCGCAAATGTGAGGCAAAAGTGGATGGTACCACAATAGAGCGAGAGGAAGCATCAGGTTGAGTAGTGGAAGAAGAAGGAGGATCTTGAGACTGCTTCTCTTCTTCTCCTCTATGTGCCTTGGCAACATCACTATCAACTTTTAGGCAAGCCCTATGTGAGACAACATAAGACGAAGGAGGGTATCTCACTCCCGGCCTGGAATTCCCTTTCTTGTAATTTTGATATGTGTAATGTAGGAGGTGATTCCTAGGTGGGAGAGGGCCAATAGGGGCAGGCCAGTAGTGATCCAAGACATAGCTACCACGTGCAACCAATGGTTTGTAACCGGTGTCATGGACAACATGCACCAAACCTCCATGAACGTATTTAAGACACTTATGGACAACCGAGGGAACCGCGTTCATAGCTACTAACCACGGGATACCCTACTTTACTTTGAAAAGTTTGGACCCCAAGATTATGTCAAACAAGAGTCTCACAGACTTAGGTCCGACCATAACCAACAAGACAATGCTACCTAGAGGAGGTACATAAAGTCCATCATGTGTACGGATGGTGCTCACAGGTGCATTGTACCTATCTTTATGTAGAAAATTGATTAACATGATCTCCTTAGTTATGATGTTTACTTGAGATGTCAGATCAATGAGAAGACCTACTACATTATTCCCATTAATCCTGACAGGAATTTAGAGAGGAGATGGTTCCCTATTAAAGCCCACCAACAGGTCCTGCGAGGTGAAAGTTATGTCTTTACTACTACTCACAGGTTGCTCAAGGGGAATAGGCTGATGTAGAAAAGAGACTGTCACACACACTTAAATGATACTTTCTTATAGCCTCCCAAAGGTTACAAGACAGTGATCCGATCAAGGTTTCATCACACAATACTTTGAGAACCTTCCAACTATGCCTACTAGGGGTCGTAGGTTGGGTTGCAAGGTGGAAGCCTCATAACACACACACCTACAATGCTCCTAGGATACGAGGAAATGGGCTTTCAATATCACAAAATGGAACCAAAATGGTTCACGTCGAGTTCACCAAAAATGTAAGAGAGGGGAACCAACCACATCAAGGCCCCTGGTCACGGAGGGCCAAGAGCAGAAGGCTTCCCTAACTTACCTTAGCTAAAGGGGGTTTTTGGAAATGTGATATGAGAATGATGAGGATTATAGGGTTCTTCAATCACTCTATGAAACCTGAGGTTCAAGGATAGGGCTAGGCAAGTTGGTTCTCAGGTTCAACTCTATGTCTAAGAGAGCTCTATGCCCGAGGAAAACCACGGCTCCGAGAGGATAGCGCAGCACATTAGCGTCTATATGACTAGAATGTTGAGAAGACAAGGTTGAACTCACAAATACTGACTAACAACCTAGCTAATGGTTTTTAGGAGAACAAAATAAAACTATGAAGTAGAAAATGTATAGATGGATATGATAAAACAAGTAGATTAATGCTAGGGTGAAAAATATGATCTCACAGAAAAGCTTGTTCGCTAGCTAGTTCCAAGAATACTTCCACCTGCACACAAGAGAGAGAGAGAGAGAAATTTGTTGGGGGGTTATATAGGGGTTTGCCTTAGTCAGACCCCTATTTTGGTGTTTCCACCTCCACAGAAAGCCAAGATTGCAATGATAGAGAAATAGTACGATAAAGAAATCAATGAAGTAAAGGACACTAAAACACTACAAACAGTAATGTTCTACTCAACAAAATAATAGAGGAGAGGAGTGGAAAGCTTACCACCTCCACCAAGAGTGCTCAAGGCTAATGGAGGAGAAAATGAGAGTACTCAAGCCTCTACTACAATGGTGTTGTTCCACACTTGCTCTATTGAGTTGATGGAGTGATGTTGTTACTACTATGGAGTGTAAAGTGTTGCTTGTAAGCTTAGAAGTGAATGCTAGAATGCTTGGAGAGTGCTGAAGAGATTGCTTGAAGAGCTAGAAAGGATGCTTAGAAGGTCTGAAGGGACAAATGAAGTGAAGAGTGATCTTTTTCAAGGTGGTATGAGGAAAACAACCATATTTTGGGTTCGTTGTTCGAAGAGGGCATTACAAGTCAACCCCCAATCGGAAGTGTAATGCCTTTATAGGTTCCAAATGCAGGAATTTTCCAGAGACATAAGTGTGCCGAGCATACTTCTATGCATTGCGCAGCCGTCCCTGATATTTATTCCTCTGCAGACACATAAAACGAGCACCAAGTAGAACAAAGGTAGCCAGCTTATGTGGATTTTCACCTTCAGATTTGGTTTTCTAAGGTGAAGGTATGTAAAAAGGAGAATTTGCGTAAGGGTGCAAATTCGCTTATATATTTTGATTGCTCTATTTTCCCCAACTTGGTGAATTCTAAATGGCCCCAACCACCTTTTTTTAAACTTACCTAGCTTTAGTTCATTACGATCATTATATTTTAGGACTAACTGCCCTAATTGGAAGTTTGCTCGTTGGAGGTATTTGTCATGCCAAAATTTCCTCTTTTTTTGTAGTACCTTTCTCACCCACTGTGTGAGCACTTGTCATTTTTCTAGCTTGTTCAACTAAAATAATCTTTCCTTCAAGCTCTTTGTATCACCAAGTCTATTCTCCATTACAATTTGTAAGCTTGGAACCATATATTGCACTGGCACTACTACTTCCTGATTGTACATGAGCTGGACTGGTGTGTGGCCAATGGTTACCTTGTAGGTCGTATGGTATGCCCATAGTACGATTGATAGTTCTTTCTTCCCAGTTTGACTCCTCAATGTCACATAACTTGTGGATGATAGAGACGAGTACCTTGTTGGTCGATTATGCCTGATCGTTCACCCTTGGATAATACGAGCTAGAAATTTTGTGCAAAATTTTGAACTCAATCGTCATTAGCCAAATGACATGATTGACGAAGTGGTCCCCTCTATCGCTAGTGATCTGGATTGGGATGTCATACCTTGTAACAATTTTCTCATACATGAACCTCGTCGTACTCAGTGTAGTGTTTCTAGCAGTGATCAAGCCTCCACCCACTTTGTTATGTATTTTGTGGTGACAACTATGTATCTGCATTGGTGTAGTTGGTTGAACTTTAGTGGCCCAATAAAATCCAATCCCCACCATTCAAATAGTTCTTGTGGCTGAGATGGGAAGAGTGGTATGAAATCCCTCTTTAGTTGTTTGCCAACTCTTTGACATGTATCGCATCCTACCACCCACTCATAAGCATTAGTATGCATGGTCGACCACCATATTCCTGCCAACAAGATCTTTCATGCTATGGCGTCAGGTCCCATGGTCCTCCTGCTAGTCCTTCGTGTGCCTCCTTGAGTATGCCAGGAATCTCTTCCTACATCACACATCATCGGAGTACCTGATTAGATAGGTGGGCGCATGAAAATGGGTAGCCAATTTGTGGCCATTTTCAAAAAAAGTTTTGAAAAGTCATAACACGAGCGCGTTATAATGTGTGCTTGTGTTGTTGCATGTTAAAAGCAAAAAAAAAAGTTAAACTTAGTCATTTTGATTTCGACTGTGTTTTTTCTTCTCCCCATGGCCAAAACCCCCATTTTTCATGCTCGTGTCCTAGGAGGAGGCATTTTGCAAAAATCTTCACCAACGATTGCTATTTCTTCGCAATGATGGCGCCACGACAAGGAAGAGGTTTGAGAGGTAAGGATTGTTTTCTTTTTATTTTGAATTTGTTAGTTTTAGATTGTATTTGATATATATTTGTTTGAATTTTCAGGAGATGCAAATCAACCTACAAACCCTCAAAATCCTCAACAAGAAGAACAACCAAATCCTCAAGAACAAAATCAACTACAACAACAACCTCCTCCACCAATCACTCAACCCCCTCCTAGCACTCAACAAAATTTAATGAGTGAAATTGAGAACAACAAAAAGTAGATTGAGGATTTAATTAGTAGGTTGAGCGATCCAAATGGTTCAACCGTAGAAATAATGACCCTAGAAAATTCATTGAAAGATATGTTAACAAATGTAGATTCAATTAGCAAAAAAATAACTGGATGGCAAGATAGGAGGTAGGCGGCTAGGGATTATTATGTCAATAAACTATCATATAAAGATGTAAAGGATTTAAAAATTACAAAAGGTGATTTGTGCTCATTATTCATTGACCCACACAAAAATCAAAATCTTACCCTCAATGCGAAGAGGTTTCCTATTCAATGGTGCCACCACCAAGAGATTAGGGACTATTTTTATGATATGTTGTACATGGTCTTTGATTACCCATCGTGCAACAATTGTGAAGTCCCACAATATTTCCTTAGGAAACTATATAGTCAGTTCATATTGAACAAAATCCTAAATTATTTTGATATGAGGGATTTCCAGGGGATAGGTGGGGGTCGGCTCGAGATAGACCCGGTGCACAACAAGATCCTATTCGGCAAGGTAGATGAGATCTCACTAGGCCATCTCGTGAGCATGTTGTTATGCCTTCCATCATGAAGGAAAGTGTCGACGTAGAGACATTGTAGGTGATCAGCACTTTGACCCAAAGTTTCATCCATCATACTAGCCCTATTCTACAACGCCATCCAGGGGAATCTTAGAGTGATCACCTTCGAACCCATGTGTGTCAATCTTGTGAGGCGACTTGTTCATATGACCCCACCGACACTCAAGAGGCTACTACGCATGATCCATCTACAACTATGGAGATGGAGAGGGTAGCTGACATTTTGCATGAGGTGTATGGCATTGATAGTCGGGTAAAAGTTAGCATGTTCATTGAATTTAATTTATTAAATTTTGATTTTGAAATACAAGATTAACTAAAAATGTTTTGTGATTTTAATAAAATTGCAGGGTCACAGTGTTGAGACTGGATACACTAGCCCCCCATCTACTTATTTCTACATTACACCTATCGTTGGGGTATGTAACTAGTAAACAATTATAAATTTATTACATGTTAATAGCATTGTTTTACGAATGGTATTTTAATATGCGATTTTGGATGTTGAACAGGATAATATTGGAGGTTTCGAGGGAACACTTCCCAATGGCAGTGGATTTACTCAAACCTACATGGAGGTAATAGAATAAAGAGTTTAACTAATGAATTATACTTAATAGATTTGTGTAGTTTATATGCACATCGTTGATTACATTGAATAATTTGTTGTTTTATTTTCAGTTGTTGCAAGCCGAAACACCTCTGAATGTGATGAGGGCAATGGAGATTGGTGTGTCATCTACTATACAATCCTCAATGGCTCTGACAAGGGAGGTATGAGGCAAATTAGTAAATTTCAATTTACATTCGTTGTTATAGATGCTAGTTAGTGAAAAATCAAACCATTATTGATTTCTAGTTTAATTTCTATTTGTATGGTTTATACAAGGCTTTAGCATGCCTGAGCATGGGCATGATAATATTTCCCTCATGGAGAGAGATCATGAGATGGTGGTAAGTGATTATTTTGTCAAATATATAATTTTTTATAATGTAATTTCTATATATTCATGTCTTTACTTCTTATTGTAATAGTTAAAACTTCACCATGAACTAAACACTAGGAGGAGGAGTAGGAGAAATCCTTGAGCGCAAAAAAAATGAGTGACAAACCTATCGCCATCCGTTCGAAAATAAAAGGGAAATAATTTATTCCCAGAGCATGGAGAGCAATGACTTTTGATTCCAGAGCCCTTTGTTGTATGCCTACATGGCAGTTTTGTACATATTTTGTATTGGACATATTTGACATTGTATGCCTATATGGCATTCTCATAAACCTATATGGCTATTTTGTACATATATTTCATACTTATATCGACATATATTGATGTATGCCTACATGGCTATTTGGTTAATACAAGTATCTTTTATCGATGGTGTCCATATTTGTATTCTAAATTAATGGTTCAATAGATATGAGTTACATGTATTCAAGTGTATACTTTACAACTTACGCGTATACTTTGTGACTTACGTGTGTTCCAATGTATACTTTGTGGCTTACGTGTTTTCATGCGTATACCTTTTATTCGTGCATATAGTTTGTATTAATTTATGTATACTATGTATTCGTGTGTATACTTTTTGAGGCTTACGTGTTTTTGAGTACTTGTGCTTCCCTTATTCACATGTACATGCTTGAATTATTCACGTGTATACTTATTAATTGGTTAGCCCTAGCATTGATCATTGTTATCCTTCATAGTTTGTCTTGAATATTAATTGATTGATGCTAAACAACTTTATCTAAAAGCAAAAACATGTTTTCAATTGGTATTTCATGAAATGATTCATAAAAATATTCTAATATGTTCTTGATGCGTCACCATATAAACACGTCGAAAGATTTATATGTCAACTTTTTGTAATATTATTTCTTGTATACGAAATGGGCTTGAGAGAAAGCAAGTTATAATTTATAATACAAATAAGAAATGGACTCAACGTTGTCCTAGACCCCCAAATAGGTCTATTTAACAAAGCAACATGCTCACAATTTTGAATAAGGGGCAACATTAGTAATCTTTTCCAATGCCTTTACCAATGCTATTTTCTTATTTGTACTTACATAATTGACTAAAATAACCCCACACTAACTTAAAAATAAAAGCAAGATTATAGAATGGGCTATCATGGCCTTATTTGACATTATAATGACTAAAACCACTGAATTAGACCTTCTTCATCAAATGGAGGAAGAAGGTGCTCTGCACCAATGATCATATGTTTTTTGTGTGGAATACTCAGACTTCTCAACCGTCTTGTGTATGTTTCTCTTTTTCATTGTTTTGCATGCCATCATAAGGGATCAAGTCAGTTGAACACAGATCGGATCAATTCTGCGTGTTTGGGTGTGAAAGAGGACCATGCCTAGCATAAAATTACCTATCGGGATGTGTTGGAGCAGTTAGTTTGGTCACACAAATTGCAAAATGAAAGTTGTACTACTTTGCAACTTTACACTGCTTCCATTTGACACTTTTTCCATCAACTAAAAATTGGACACCACAAGAAAATGACTCCAAGATAACAAAAATCAAGAGAGGTTATTATAGAGGGGACCAACACGATCCCGTAGGCTTAGATGAAGAGTTCGTAAGCATCATGGTTTTTGATTAATAGCCCGTCAAAATTTTCTTCCCTTTTGCACTTTGGACCCTTAAGGGATCGATCCAGTTGAATGTAGCTCGGAGCGATTCCGTGCGTTTGGGTGAAAAAGAGGACCATGCTTAGCATAAAAATACCTATTCAGATGCATTGGGATAGTCTGTTTGGTCACACGAGTTGTAGAATAAAAGTTGCACCACTTTGCAACTTTGCATTGCTTGCATTTGATACTTTTTCCATCAAGTGAAAATCCACCGCCACGGGAAAACCACTCTGAGATAGCCAAAACCGAGAGAGGTTTTTGTAGAGGAGCCCAACGTGATCCTGTAGGATTAGACAAGAATTTTTTAAGCATCATAGTATTCGAGTAACATCATGCTGAATTTTGTAGCTATTTTGCACTTTGGACCCTTAAGGGATCGATCTGGTGGAACGTAGCTCGAAGCAATTCCGCGTGTTTGGGTGCGAAAGAGGACCATTCCTAGCATAAACATACCTATTCAGATGTGTTAGAACAGTCCACTTGGTCACATGAAATGCAGAATGAAAGTTGCCCCACTTTGCACTGCTTGCCTTGGACACTTTTTCCATCAAATGAAAATTCGCCGCCATGGGAAAACCACTCCGAGATAGCCAAAACCGAGAGAGGTTTTTGTAGAGGGGCCCAACATGATCCTTTAGGATTAGATTAGAAGTTTTTAAGCATCAGGGTATCTGAGTAACATCATGTTGAAGTTTGAATCCATTTTTCTCTTTGGACTCTTAAGTGATCGATTTTGTGGAACGTAGCTCAGAGCGATTCCATGTGTTTGGGTGAAAAAGAGGACCATGCCTAGCATAAAAATACCTATTTGGATGTGTTGGAATAGTTCACTTGGTCACACGAGTTGCAAAACGAAAGTTGCACAACTTTGCATTGCTTGCATTGGACACTTTTTCCATCAAGTGAAAATTCGTCGCCATGGGAAAACCACTTGGAGATAGCCAAAACTAAGAGAGGTTTTTGTAGAGGGTCCCAACATGATCTTGTAGGATTAGATGATAATTTTTTAAGCATCACTATATTCAAATATTAGCATACTGAAGTTTGTAGTCATTTTGCACTTTGGACCCTTAAGGGATCGATCAGGTTGAACGTACCTCAGAGCGATTATGTGTGTTTGGGTGCAAAAAAGGACCATGCCTAGCGTAAAAATACCTATTTGTACATGTTGGAATAGTCCACTTTGTCACATGAGTTCTAGAACAAAAGTTGTAACACTTTGCAACTTTGCATTGCTTGCATTTGACACTTTTTCCATCAAGTGAAAATCCGCCGCCACAGGAAAACCACTCTGAGATAGCCAAAATTGAGAGAATTTTTTGTAGAGGGGCCCAATGTGATCCTGTAAGATTAGACAAGAATTTTCTAAGCATCACGATATCCAAGTAATAGCATGTTGAAGTTTGCAACCATTTTGCACTTTGGACCCTTAAGGGATCGATCCGATTGAACGTACCTCTGAGCAATTCCGCATGTTTGGGTGTGAAAGAGGACTATTCCTAGCATAAACATACCTACTTAGATGCGTTGGAACAATCCACTTGGTCATACAAATTACATAATGAACGTTGCACCACTTTGCAACTTTGCATTGCTTGCATTGGACACTTTTTCCATCAAGTGAAAATCGACCACCACGGGAAAACCACTCCTAGATAGCCAAAACTGAGAGAGGTTTTTGTAGAGGGACCCAACATGATCTTTGGTCACATGAGTTACATAATGAAAGTTTCACCACTTTGCAACTTTGCATTGCTTGCATTGGACACTTTTTCCATCAAGTGAAAATCAACCGCCACGGGAAAACCACTCCTAGATAGCCAAAACCGAGAGAGGTTTTTGTAGAGGGACCCAACATGATCCTATAAGATCATATGATAAGTTTATAAGCATCACGATATCCGAGTAATAGCATGCTAAAGTTTGCAGCCATTTTGCACTTTGGACCCTTAAGGGATCGATCTGTTGAACGTACCTTAGAGTGATTCTACGTGTTTGGGTGTGAAAGAGGACCATTCATAGCATAAAAATACCTATTCAAATGTGTTGGAATAGTCTGCTTGGTCACATGAGTTGCAGAACGAAAGTTGCACCACTTTGTAACTTTACACTGCTTGCGTTTAACACTTTTTCCATCAAGTGAAAATCCGCTGTCATGGAAAAACCACTCCAAGATAGTCAAAACCGAGAGAAATTTTTGTAGAGGGTCCCAATGTGATCTTGTAGGATCAGATGAGAGGTTTATAAGCATCACGGTATCTAAGTAATAGCATGCTGAAATTTGCAGCCATTTTGCACTTTGGACCCTTAAGGGATCAATCTGGTTGAACGTACCTCGGAGCGATTCTGCATGTTTGGGTAAAAAATAGGACCATGCCTAACATTAAAATACCTATTTGGATGTGTTGGAGCAATCCACTTGGTCACACGAGTTGTAGAACGAAAGTTGCACCACTTAGCAACTTTGCACTGCTTGTATTGGACACTTTTTCCATCAAGTGAAAATCCACCACCACGGGAAAACCACTCCAAGTTAGCTAAAAGTGAGAGGTTTTTGTAGAGCATCCCAACGCAATCCTATAGGATTAGATGAGAATTTTCTAAGTGAAACGAAATAATTTCTATGGGGTTTGTGTTGCTACCCCTGTAGCTTTTGATGGAAAAATGCATGAAAAATGAGGTTTCACCGTAAGGTTTGATAAAATATTGCATGTAGAGGTTGGGTGATTGTCTTTTGAATTTGTGTAAGTGATTTTAAGAAGGTCTAAGGTGGTGGAATGTTCTGGTAAGGTGTGGAACCATTCCTTTCAATAAACCCTCCTCATATTAGCATAAAATAAGGGTTTTGTGGTTTGGCATGGTGGAGTGAGTTTCTCTTGAGAAAAATTATGGATCTGAGGGTTTGGATACATGATAATTGTTTCCCCAACAAGTTTATGGGGTTTTTGAATGTTTAAAGGTATGTTTCTTTGTAAATTAGGCCTAGTTAGCCTAATGAGGACAACGAAGAAGGTCATTTTTTATGCACATGTTCCAAGACAGTCACTATTGATTTTGAAGTATGTTTTGTAACTCAATAATAGATATCTAGATCAGTCATTTGAGAATTTTTCCTCAAAACACCACTTAGAGCCACACTTTTCACTTGGGAATTCATCATAAAACCCTGTAGTAGCAACTCCACCTTTGTTTCTTGAATTCCCCTGCATAGATAAACACACACACACCTAAAACATCCTAATACTAACTTACTCCATTGATCTAAACTATCAAATTTGGTGGAGTAGTCATTATTGGTTATCTAGACTCTCAAAACCCCAATCTTGAGGGTTTACAGACCGAGTTGAGAAAAATCAATTCAAACTAATGATAAACTCAATGGATACCCTCCTAAATAGATTCAAATGAAAGATACTTCACTATTATACCTTAAACAACAAGATTCAAGGCCTTAAACTATTGTACAAGTCATACAAGTTAGTGAACAACTAGAAAAACTCATAAAATCACTCAAATAGGGACTTTATTGATTGTAAATATTCAAGAATACAAAAGATCTCTATTTTGCTCAACCTTGCATGCTTTATATCACTTCTCTAATCACCTAATGACCTCTTTGAGACTTTGAATGCATTACATAAGACCTTCACATGACCTTTTTCACATTGTTTACATTTCAAAATTCAAATTTTGCAAATATGTCTATTGAGGGCATTTAGAGAACAAGGTGCTACTGCACCAAACATGAACTCCAAAATTACAATATTTGAGTAAATCTCATTACAAGTTAATCTCATTGCAATGCCTTAGGTACTTCGTCCTCATAGATCTTGTACAATGTCACTCATACATTCGAGATTCTCTTTAAATGTCTACATCATAGGTGATCATTATGAGGTTAACTTCAATTGAGTAACTTGAGATTCCCTTGCTAAGCTTCACACACTCTTTTATAATGGCTTGAAATCAGATTTGAGATTTATCAAGATCATCAAAATAAGGATGTTGCATTGCTTTTTTGCTTGATATTCTCTTTGATGGCTCATAAATCAACATTTTTTGCAACAAGAGACCAATTAATTTTTAGTAGTTTACTTACAAATACACAAAGTAAAAGAGAAAAAGAAAGAGCATCCAAAATGGAAATGAAATGAAAATAGATGGAAAGTACTTACAGATAGGCATGTAGGTCTCACAACTTAGTCACTCCTTTTCATACATCTTCACTGGGAATTCCAACATACCTATTGCACACAACACCTCATGAATAGAGTAACTTGAAATTTGAGATTCTCTTATAATGTCTACATCATAGTTGTTCATCATTAGGTTAACTAGAAATGAATAACTTGAAATTCCCTTACCAATATTTTCACACACTTTTCTAATGGCTTAAAATTATGATTGAGATTTATCAAGATCATCAAAATAAGGATGTTGCATTGTTTTTCTAGCTGACATTCTCTTGGATGGCTCATATATATCTGCATTTTCTGCAAGGGGACACCAATCACTGCTTAGTAGGTTACTTACAAATAGGAAAAGTAAAATAAGATGATAGTATTGGCATCAAACAAATTAATGTGCATACAAGTATAAATAAATAAGAACCAATGTGCATATACTTACAAATTAATCCAACGAACCATCTGAGTCTACTCTACTTTTTATTGTGTCAAGTATTGCCTCATGGTCAGACTCACAGACCTTCCACAAGGTCTTGTTCAAAGGTCTACCTCAATATTTGGTCAAACGAACATTGGATTCCATGACAAAGTTCGAGTAATGAAGAATTTTATGATGTGTGTCAAAGTCTTGAAACAACCAATATTTGACACTAGAATGTGGGTACCTTCTAAGCCACGTTCCAGTAACCACAATTGAGCCTGTAGGGTATTCGACGTTTTCTCCATCTATAACTAGGGCCTCCAATTTGTTTTTGGACTCAACACAATGACACAATTAATAGTCCATTACCTCTTCATTATCTTCATATGCAATAACTGCATAAACATGCCCTGCATTGATATGTTCAACAAATCTCTTGAAATTATTCAACGTTACGAATACACTACAAAGTAAGATAACGATATGGAATTTCAACAACTAAGCAAGTAGATATATCACTTGGTTGAACTAGATCTGATATGTGGTCAAATTCGATTGATGATTCCATCTGTGTCAATTCCAATGTCGTCGAAGGGCGATATGTGTGAAGTGGGCTAAGATAGTTTATCAACCATTTGTCAACCCACTCCCCTGACTCACAATCATTCCAGGCTTGTATTGTACATGAAGAAAAAAAGCATGTCATATTTCATGTATCGACACTCCATGAACCTGCATTTGAGCTAAGGAAAGAGTGTAGCTCACTCAATCCTATTAGTGTACAATAGTGATCATATGGTGCAATGTTAGTATCATCCATCAACCAAAAAAATCTACGAACTGAAGATGTACCTTCATTATTTGGACCCATTGAAGCATTACACCACTAGATGATTGATCTTGCATCTATTAGCTTTGCACTATCTTTATACTTCAACTCTTCTCATGCTAATGCTCTTTTCACGCATGCTCCTGCACCATCATGCTCCCCCTTTCCATGGTCGACCTCACAAAAGTTCCACATATGTTGAACACTTGTAATGACATGCATCCTACACAACCAATAGAACATGTGTGAGTTCTTGAACTGTGTTGCACAGTTATTCGACCATATTATATGTCGGTCGTATGCTATGCCCCTCTGAGCCAAACCACTGTAGAACATCTGGAAGCAACCTTGCATGAACTCTGGAGAATGTGTACCATCATCACTAATGTAAAATTGGTACTCCCTCAATACCTTCCTTTGGTCCTCTGTATTATCAGATGCATGAATGAATGCTATGTGCACAAATATCGAAACGTATGTGGAGTTGTAATATTGTGATTGCACCTCACACTATGGTTGTAGAGTGTAGTTCTCCGCAAAGTCAACCACTGATACTATGCTGCCAACTGGAAAGGTGTCCTTGCATAGCTTGAATTGCATTTTCAACCATCGGGCTATATGGGTATGCATTGCATACTCAGATAGTATATTGTCACGAAACATGGACACAAACTGGTACACTGGAATCTTCTCAATAACCAAATCACACCTTTTTGCTTGAGATAAATCTTTTGTAACATATGCCACTGTTTTATACTTCCTGAACTCTACTAGTTTTTGTCCCACCTCATTTGTGCTTTCCATATGTTTACATACAGGCATACGCTAGAAGCCACCACAACGCTTGCATCAACCATCCAAGCATGCTATCCTATAGAATATCTGGCCATCCTCTATTTCACATAAATTTTTTGATAAGAACTCTCTTGAAGATTTTGGCGGGGCTTATATGCCACAATCCTGCAAAACATCATTAGTATGCAAATCTAAACATATAGAATGATAAACATCATAATGGTTAGAGAATTCAACATGTAGTCTACAACGGCAAGTAGTGCGTGTGTGATTTATCTTGACATAAAATGTTTTAAGCATTTCAAAAAATCTTTGAGAAATACTAATTTGAGGATAATCATTTTTAAATTTATGAAAAAATTGGGTTTGAGTCATATCCAAAAAATGCTTTGGATGTGGCTCACGGTTCTGACAACTGATTCTCCTTCTTACCACATCCCTTTGATTCAGAGATGGCCTTGTGTTATTCTTCCAATACTCTTCAATTAGTGTTCTCAAGGCTTTGACAACTTCTTTATCTTTTCGTGACAGTCTCCCCAAGAATGCCCATAATTCATTTGAATTAGTGCCCTTAATTATTTGTCATCTTTGAATGGCTCTTGATAAAGTTTTTCTACTAATTCCCATTTGTTCACTCGTCTTTCTAATGAGATGAGCTCTCTTTGTTTGACAGCTTACCAAAGTTGATGTAATGACACGTTGAGTGACATTACTATCCTTTGAGCGTGAGATCTTACCCACACTCTCATAAGCATCCATTAGATTCTTCACAATAGTGTCTTCACTCGATGCATTTGATGTTCTCAACCCAAGAGTCTTCATGATTTTCGTGTAATTTACACCTCGCATCATTTCAACAAATAGTTGACATCTTGTGGTCTCATTTAGCATTTCAAAGAAGGATTTCCAAATCTTATCAACATATCTTCTACAAGTGCATGTTGAAATCTCACCTTCCATGTGCTGCAAAATCTCATCATCAATATTAATCAAATACTTTGGCTTTCTACGCAAAATTCTAGGTGGTGTTCTCCTAGGTACATACATCTCAACATTAGGAATTTCATCAATATTTAATTGAGGTGGGCTAGATTGCGTACCTTCGATTGAGGTTGGAGAAGAAGACATACCTTGAGGTTCATGTAAGGATGATGGCATACCTTCTTTGTCAAATTTGAGTGATGATGTACTCTCAACTTGAGATGTGTTGGATGGTGTCCAACAATATTCACATGTGATAAATGGTGCCCCTCCATATTCACTTGTGCTTAATGGTGTCCCTTCATATTCACTTGTCGTAGAGGGTGTGTCCCCAACTACGGTATCTAAATCTGTCTTACGACGATGCTTTCGCATTCGTGCCTTTTGTGCTGCCAATCCCTTTTCTCTTTTTGACTGTTGAGGTTCCTCTTCAATTGGCTTATTTTCATCAATCGTTTCCAATTTCTTCTTTTCACGATATGTCGCTACCCGAACTCTCTCCTTTTCTTTGAAGGTTTTGTTCTCTTCATCTATTAGTTTCCTCTTTTTTTGTGTCTTCGGCATGGTGGATAATTTTATCTGTAGCATGGTAATGAGACGAATATTAGTTCCTAAAAATGTATCCATTCAAGTTAATCAAAATATATGTCATTCAAGGCTTCATAAAGAATACTTACAATCATCCTATACAAGAGTTAATCTAGCATAGATAATTTAGGTCACATGATTTTTTTCAATCTAGAATGCCTTAAAGAAATGTGGTAATGTGGCATGCCATGATTGCAAGATAGATTGTGTGCCCTGATTAAAGGGTTTTGAAGGTCTCAATTATGTAAATTGGCCCATTCCACTCATTTTGATTACTATAATTGGTGGAATGGGTATGTATCATCAGTAAATAGGTAAGGGAATGTTGTTAGCATGCAGGGGAGGTCTAAAAGGGTGTTGGGCATGAAGCCCTAGAGTGAAATTTTGAGTTTTCCATGAGATTTCGAGTGGTTTTGATATGCTAAATTGTGTTTTGCATTGGGGCAGCATGGTTTCTTGTTGAATTGAGTTTGTGCAGGCCATTTTAGACCTATTTGAAGTATTCATAAGATTGTGTGAGGGTTGGATGAGTGTTTTTTAATAAACCACTAGTTTCTTGGGTAAAAAGGAGGGTTTTGGGTGCAGGGGCACCTACACCTTGGGGTAAAGGTAAAATGAGTCTTGAAGGACGAGTAGGATGATTTGAGATTTCTTTTGGTTGATATGCAACAAGGAAGTTTCAAAATATGTCAAATTATGGAAAATGCAACACATTATCAGTCCATGTCAAGATGGGTAAAAGCAAGGTTCTTGTTGTTTTTTAGTCTAATATCTTGATATATGTTAAATAAGGTCTATTATACCACTCTTAATATGTATTTAGTTATTTTGAGTCATTCTAGGCGTTTAGGGGGGAGATATGGCTTGACATTTGCAAAAAATTGTATTTTTCACAAAGTTGTCAAGAGATAAGTTAGTTAAGAAGTTAAAAAAATAGTTAGATACGTTGGGGGAGTTGAGTTTGAAGGTAAATAAGATAAATATCATTTAAATTCTCGAATGGAGGCTGCTCTTCAAGATTTGAATAAAATAAAATAAGGGAATTCTCTGATTTTTGTGATTTTCCTGTGTTTTCTTGTGTTCTTTCTTTGTGTAGGGACCCGTATAGGTGTGTGATGCCTTGAAGGTTTGGGAGATATTTTATGCATGAATTTATATTTACTTGAATCAGGTTTGGTGTCTTAATTCCATTTTAGAAGAGAGTTTCAGTCGTTTCTCCAAGTCTGCCCTATTTTGATAGTGTAAGGGTTTGAGGCTATAATGTATTGATTTTCACCAATCCACCCACTATAATGGATATATAACTTAGTGTATTGGTGTGTAACATATTAAGGTAGATTTGAAATGTGTTTGGGATTCTGGAAGAGCATGGGTTTGGTCGATGGAGTGATGCACTAGGTTGGGCAGAGCAAATTTCTATGTGAAAGTGAATAACCATGATGGTGATTCTAAAAACTAATGAGTGTAATGGAATTGTGAGTGTTTGATAAGTTTTTGTAGATGTATTGGAAGGTGTTTGGACCCTTGGGAGGACTGGAGAGGCTTGGAGTTATGAAATCCTTGAAAACCTTTCTTTTTGCTTGTGTTTTGGAGGGTTTCTTGGGACAGTAGGGTAATGACCTTATGTGGGAAAAGTAATCATGAAATCAGTAGTTTGGTATCATGAACATTGACTTTTCTTGGTGTTTGAGCGGAAACCTCACCTTTAAAAGGTACTTCCTTTGCAAATTTAGGCTAATTGGGAACCCTTTTGCTAGGTAGGCTTATTGGAAGTCAAACATAGTCCAAAGAAGTCACCCCTAGATCTGATGTATGTTGTGTGGCCCTAAAAAGGGTATCTTAATAAATAATTTATTTTCCAAGTGTTTTGGGAAGTTCTTGACAAAAGTGCCTAGAACCAGGTTTGGAATACTGCTAGGGAAAGCATGCTCAAAGGGTGAATTTTGGTGAGATCTTTGGAATCTGTTTTGGAGGTTGATCTGAGATCATTTATTTCTAATTTGGAGTAGGTGTCCATCGCTCTCTACATCAGTTTTGTGATTTGGCACTTTGGTGAGTGATTTTATGAAAACAAATGGTGGAATCATTGGTTTCATAACATATAGACTGCTGCCCTATTGAGTTTGGTGTTTTGGATGAGTGGTTTGTGAATGTGTATTTGGTTTATTTCAATCAATAACATGCTGATTGTAGTGTCTTGGATGTCTGGATAAAGGTTGGTAGTTACCTTTCATGATTTGTTGTTATTTTTCCATGTAAGTTGTAGCATTGAGTTCCTGAATTAGTGAATCGTGAACAAATTGAATGGTTTTGAGTTTCTAATCAGGTTTATGTTATGTTACAATCAATTTTATGATGGTTAATCTATTTTTGAGTCTAACAAAGAGTTGAAGCCAAGTTCTAATGTTTTGTGGAAATATGAAATCAAGAAATTGAAGGATTTTGATGAAAAGATGACTGAGTTTGTTGGTTGATCTTATTCAATTTAAGTTAGGGTCAGAAGTACCCTTGATGATTTGTGGATCCTGGTAGTTTCTCTGCATCAGGTTTAAAAATTTAATTGGCAAGTGTATACAATTGTGTAATTTAAAATGTGCATTGACAACCTAAGGTTATAATGACAAACAAACAATGATCAACATGGAATATGCAAAATAACAAAAATGAAAGCAAGCCATAATAGAATGAAAGAAAATGTGTAAAGACTTCACATACCTAAAAAACCAAACTTTCAAACATGGAGGAGTTCAACCCAATTATGTAGCCTTAGCTTCTTCTTTCTTCAAACTCCTCAACAATTTGACTTTTTCAAAAGCTTGTTCCCCTCCAAACTTCAATTGTATATCAGTTTTCAATGGAATTCAAACTTGAATTGATATTATATGTTTTTCAATGTGATAACTCTTCTATTTCATGCAAAGGTGGTAGAAAGATCATGAAAAAGGTGTTGGAATGTGAAAAACATGCTTTCACACTTCACAACATCATCAAAAAGCTACTTTTTGTCGAAGCACACGTAGAACCAGGAGAATATGCAGAATGTGGGCCTTGAGATCATGAATATATTGAGATTTTTACCATTTTTAGTGGAAGACAAAACATGCTCTCATTATAACGCGAGTGCATTATTTATTGCTAAAACGGTCATACCTCTACTTCTTCAAAACACACTCGCATTATGTGACATATGGTTTTTTTAATAGATTTATTTTCTCCCTCTTTTTTTTTATCCTCTATCCTAATTCTATATCTCTCCCATTTACCTTCTAATCCCTCAACCCTCAACCCTCAACCCTCAACCCTTAACCCTTAAACCCTAATCCATCAACCTATATACCCTCTTAATCCCTCAACCCTTAAACCCTATTCCCTCAACCCCTATACCCTCTACCCTATACATTGGACCCTCAACCCTAATCCCCTAACCCTATACCCTTAATCATCTACCCTCAACCTTAAAACATCAACTCTTAAACCCTCTACCCTCTACCCTATAACCTCTTAATCCATCAACCCTAAACCCTCAACCCTTAAACCTTAACCCTTAAACCCTCTACCCTCAATCCTATACCCTCTACCCTCAACCCTAATCCCCCAACCCTTAAACCCCTCAACCCACTTAGTAAACTCTCTAACCTAATCCTTCAACCCTCTTGACCCTTAATCCCTCAACCCTTAAACCCTTAAACACTCAACCCTAAACCCTCAACCCTTAAACCCTAAATTCTTAAACCCTCAACCCTCAACCCAATACCCAATACCCTCTACCCTAAACCCTAATCCCTCAACCCTTACACCCTTAAATCCAAGAAAACTCTCTACCCTAATCCCTAAACCCTCAACCCTTAAACCCCCAACCCTCAACCCTTAAACCCTAATCCCTCAACCCCTATAACCTCTACCCTATACATTGGACCCTCAACCCTCAACCCTCAACCCTCAACCCTCAATCCTCAACCCTTAAACCCTCTACCCTCTACCCTCTACCCTATACATTAAATCCTCAACCCTCAATTCTCAACCTTCAACCCTTAATCCCTCAACCCTCAATCCTTAAACCCTAAACCCTCAACCCCTATACCATCTACCCTCTACATTGGACCCTGAACCTAATCCTTTAACCATATACCCTCAAACCTATACCCTAAACCCTCTACCCTCAACCCTAAACCCTTAACCCTAAACCCTTCAACCCTAAACCCTTAAACCTTCTACCCTATACCCTCAACCCAATACCCTCTACCACCGACCCTATTCCCTCAACCCTCAACCCTTAAACCCTAATACCCTAGAAACCATCAACCCTGTAGGTCCTCCACCTTAATTCCTCAACCCTATACCCTCAGCCCCTATCAATTTCTCTCTATCTATACATCTCACCTCTCCTACCCTCTCTAATTGTCTCTATCTACCCTCTCCCTCTTTCTACGTACCTCTCGTTCAATCAATATGTACCACCCTCTCTAGCTCCCTCTATCCATCTCTCTCTATGTCCCTCCCACTCTCTCCCACTCTCTCCCACTCCCTCTATTTCCCTCTCTCTCATGTCTCTCCCTCCCACCTCCTCTCTCTCTCAGGTCTCTCCCTTTGGCAACCTACCTAGGTAACTCTCTTTGTCTCTCTCCCCTCTCTATCTATCCCTCCCACCCTACCTAGATAAGTCCCTCTCACTCCACCCCTTCTTTCTCTAACTCTATCAAGTCACTCCCTCCCACACCCTCTCCCTCTCTCAGGTCTCTCACTCTCACTCCCTCTCTCTCTCACTCCCTCTCTCACACTCCCTCTCACTACCTATCTCTCAAGTCTCTTCCTCTCACCCCCTCACACTCTCAAGTCTCTCCCTTTGGCACCCTACCTACATAACTCTCTCTTTCTCTTGTCTCTCTCTCTCTCCCATCTCTCTCTCAATTCTCTCTCTCCCACCCCCCTCTCTCTCTCTCCCTCCCTCTATCCCTCTCACCCTACCTAGCTAAGTCCCTCTCGCTCCAACCCCTTCTCTCCCACTCCCTCTCTCTTAAACTCTCTCTTCCACCCCATCTCCCTCTCTCCAGAATCTCTCTCTCTCTCTCTCTCTCTCTCTCTCTCTCTCTCTTAAAATTCTCC
>CM021107.1:231331965-231428581 GCA_007115665.2 Sequoiadendron giganteum | reverse complement strand
AACCCTCAATCCTTAAACCCTAAACCCTCTACCCCTTACATTGGACCCTAAACCTAATCCTTCAACCATATACCCTCAAACCTATACCCTAAACCATCTACCCTCAACCAAGTAAACCCTTAACCGTAAACCCTTAACCCCAAACACTTCAACCCTAAACTCTTAAACCTTAAACCTTCTACCCTATACCCTCAACCAAATACCCTCTACCATCAAACCTATTCCCTCAACCCTCAAACCTTAAACCCTAATACCCTAGAAACCATCAACCCTATAGGTCCTCCACCTTAATCCCTCAACCCTATACCCTCAACCCCTATCACTTTCTCTCTATTTATACATCTCACCTCTCCTACTCCTCTAATTGTCTCTATCTACCCTCTCCCTCTTTCTACGTACCTCTCGTTCAATCAATATGTACCACCCTCTCTAGCTCCCTCTATCCATCTCTCTCTATGTCCCTCCCACTCTCTCCCACTCTCTCCCACTCCCTCTATTTCCCTCTCTCTCATGTCTCTCCCTCCCACCTCCTCTCTCTCTCAGGTCTCTCCCTTTGGCAACCTACCTAGGTAACTCTCTTTGTCTCTCTCCCCTCTCTATCTATCCCTCCCACCCTACCTAGATAAGTCCCTCTCACTCCACCCCTTCTTTCTCTAACTCTATCAAGTCACTCCCTCCCACACCCTCTCCCTCTCTCAGGTCTCTCACTCTCACTCCCTCTCTCTCTCACTCCCTCTCTCACACTCCCTCTCACTACCTATCTCTCAAGTCTCTTCCTCTCACCCCCTCACACTCTCAAGTCTCTCCCTTTGGCACCCTACCTACATAACTCTCTCTTTCTCTTGTCTCTCTCTCTCTCCCATCTCTCTCTCAATTCTCTCTCTCCCACCCCCCTCTCTCTCTCTCCCTCCCTCTATCCCTCTCACCCTACCTAGCTAAGTCCCTCTCGCTCCAACCCCTTCTCTCCCACTCCCTCTCTCTTAAACTCTCTCTTCCACCCCATCTCCCTCTCTCCAGAATCTCTCTCTCTCTCTCTCTCTCTCTCTCTCTCTCTCTCTTAAAATTCTCCCTCCCTCTACAGACATGTAAATACATACTTACATACATACAAGCATAATACATATGTACATACAATCCTATATCCATACAAGCATACATACATGTGTAGATACAATCTTACATACATATAGGCATACATACAATATACATGCATTGATACATACAGGCATACATACATACATACAAGCATGCATACATGCATACATACATGACATACAAGCATACATGTACATACAAACATACAAATATATCAGCATACATTCAATAGACTAGCATTTAGCATAAAGGAGGACATAACGTGAGCGTGTTATAACGCGCTCGCGTTATGTCTTAGTTGACATGTTTCTTATAAAAGAAAAAAACCATGTCAAAACTAAGATATACCGCGAGCGCGTTATAACGTGCTCGCGTTATATCTTGCTCGCGTTATATCTTGCTTTGGGAATCCCCAAGCCTTAGGATTGGCATTTTCCTTGGAATACCAGCCCAAAAGCTTGGAGGGAATTCCCAACGACTAGAGACGTGTTTTTACAAATTCTACCATGTTTCACATAATCGAGTTCATGCTCATCGTTAGGATTGCACGTGGTTCAATATCAAACAAATCGAACATCTGGGTAATGTTACGTTCTCTCTTAGCTATCCAATGATGTAATTTTTTTCACTTTCTAACAATGTTAAGCCTTTCATCCATAATTTATTTTGTTTGTATGTCTCTTTTTTGGTAAAAAGTAGTGTTTGGTGTTTTTTTCGTTATAAATTAACTGCTCATCGAAATTTTAAATAAATTACATTTTTAGAAACTAGACTCCATTTTACAAATTTTATTTTATTTTTTAAAAAATCAATTATTTTCCAAAATTTGTATGGGTAACACGGCCAAAATTCTATTTTTGAGGAAGTGTCCACTTCGAAAATTAGTAAAAAATCAAATATTCATTCAAAAATTCTCAGAAAAATCATGCATCAACTACATACTGTTAGCTAACTTCTGACCCTTGCAATTTTAAAAATATTAAAAAAAAGTTGACTGTACGAGGGTCGTACAAGAGTTGCTATGTTATGTTTTTTTGACAAAAACAACACCAATTTGTGTACGTCCCTCTTTTGAACCCCTTAATCTCAACCATTTTAAAAATAAATTAGTAGTTTAGAAAGTAGACTTGGAGCACTTCGATCCTTGTTTTTGTTCCATCTCAAAATTTTGAGTGTAACTATCCTCAATTTCACGTCCAAGGTCAGTATTTCCTAATTTCAAAAAAAAGTTATCCACTTAAGTCCCCTTTTTGGGAACCATCTTGGTGCACTTATCCAAATCTCATGTTGTATAGCAGTTTGTTGATTAGTTGAAAAGTCTTACTTTTAAGTACTAGCTTTTGTCGTTTAGTAGGTGGCATATCCCTCAAAAATGAGGAAGTTGACAAATATTCCCCAATCTTCTTGTACCATAGAGGTAGTGTTGCTATCTTAAAAACATGCGCATCTAGGAACTCTTCATTTACTCCCTCAAGTGGCTCATCGAACCAGATCCTAGATAGTTGATCAGAAATGACATGACTCTTCCCCAGTCGTACGATGATGGTGAACATGAATTCCTATAAGAGCAATAGCCATTGGCTTACCCTCACTTGGATAATGGGCTTGTTCACCAAGTACATCAATGCTTGGTGGTCCATATACAATGTGAATGGAGTCGCCAATAGTTAGTGTCTGAACTTCTACATGATGTACACCATTCCAAGAGCCTCCCTTTCTATGGTATTATAGTTCTTTTCTACCTTTGACAATAGACGACTGGCAAAGAATATCGGATGATCCAATTCTTGTACACCCACTTGCACCAGTGTCACTCTGATTGCATAATTTGAGGCATCAACATGTATGTGGAACTCCTTGTTCCAATTAGGGTATGCCAATATTGGTGAACAGATCAATCATACCTTCAACTCATTGAATGCCTTCTCTTGCTTGTCTACCCACACAAATAGTTGTCCTCTCCTCGTGAGTATGTCAAGTGGGTATGAGATCTCGACAAAGTTCTTGATAAACCTTCTGTAGTAACTGACATGTTTGAGGAATGACTCCACTCTCGTGACATTCTATGGCGGTTCCATCTGCACAATCACTTAGATCTTGTCTGGATCGGTTTCCAGTCATGCCTTGCATACCATGTGGCTGAGTAGTTTTCTGTGAAGCACCATGAATTGACACTTCTTGGGGTGAGTGCTAGGTGTGATACTCTACAACATTCCATGCACTCTTAAAGGGCCTTGAGGTGTGTTTGTTTTTTTTTTAAAATTGACCAATCATCCAGGAATGCCTTGAAGTTCCCTATGGACATCTTGTCAAATATGTGCAAGATTATCCTTTAGAAGGTCACTGGAGCATTGCACAGACCGAATGGCATCCGGTTGTATGCATACATTTTGTCCTTAATGATGAACATTTTCTTGATTTTATCCTCTTCGTCTATGCTTATTTGTTTGTACCCGAAAAACCCGTTCATGAATGAATAGATCTCGCAACCTCCCAACTCTTCCAATATTGAGTTGATGAATGAGATCGGGAAGTTATCTTTGATTGTTACAACATTAAGGATTTGGAAGTCCACACATACTCTAATTTGTTCTAATTCTTTCTTCAATGGTATCACTATCGGTGACACCCAATCACTCACTTCAACCTTGAATATGATTCTTGCTTCTAACATTTTCTCAATCTCTTCTTGCACCCTCATTGCATAATTATTGATCATTTGGTACGGTCTCTTTCATATGGGTTGTGCCCTTGGTACCAATGGAATTCCCTTTATGTATAATTTAGGAGGTATGCCCTTTAGATCCTTGTATGTCTATGCAAAGGCACCATTGTATTCCATGAAAATATTGAATCTTGTCGCCTTTAACACTAGATTCCAGTTGTCACCAACTAGGATCGTACGAGGATTGTCCTCTTCTTTGAGATTGACTTTATTTATTTTTGGTTCCTTGTACTTGATCGCCTTGTCCCTTTTAAAGTTGTGTGCTAGGGTGTCATCCACTCTGGTCATTCCTTCTTTTTTCTCTCTATACTCCAGAGGAAATGTATGGCTACTCAACACTTTGTCTTCTTCTCCTTCAATTTCTTTGATTTGCAGCATGTTACAATCCTGTTGGAATACTTCATAGTCTTCCATCTTCTAGTGGAATAATTCATTTAGTGAACTTGTCTCATCCTTTGAGCATTGTTGAAGGTACAGAATGCCCTCATCATTCAGTTTTATGGTTTCCCTATCAATTTTGAACCCTCCTCTACACTCGGAGTCCGATGATGCCAGCTCCTCGCTTAATAGTTGGTTTCTTAGACCAATCACATATTTTCTTCCATTACTCTCTATATACAAGGTATTCCTCTTCTAATTATGGTTTGCTTTGGCTTCCACCATCCATACCCTACCAAGCAGTGCATCATACGCCTTTTTCTCCAATGGTATGACTACAAAGTTTAATAGGATTGGTTGTGCCCCAATTGTCACCTTTTGTACCATCAATTTTCATAGTGGCTTGATACCATGTTGATCAATGCCAACCAGTTGGAATTTCAGTGACTAGAGTGTAGGCTTCTCGAGACTCTACCATGTGTCTTCAAGTAGTACATTGACTCCCGATCCTTCGTCGATGATTGTGTTGGTAATATTTCTCCCTCTAATTTCCATTTGTATGATCATCAGTATCTTCTCAATACTTTCCATCAACAAAATGGGGTTGATGACTTGTTCACCCTCGGGTAGAGGGTCTACTATCAATTCCTTCCTTTGGCCTTCCTATTGTTGATGTTGTTCATCATCAACTTTGTTCATGATCACCATTCCAAGTTGTGGCATTGTCTAGAGAAGGTCAATCACTTTGATGAGTACTGTGATTTGCGGTACTTGTCACACGATGTTCTTTTCTTCCACCGACCACTAGGATGTATTGCCCAATCTAAAATGAGTTAATAAATTTCAACTAAATAACTAAATTTAAGAATAAATTAATAAAGATAAACAAACTACACTTAAAAATATTCTTAATAATATTGATATAAAAGAATAATGATGAAAAATTGTCGACAACAATTGAACAAAGAACCATTACCATCTACAACACATGTTTCAAGGGTAATAAACATAGAATTTGATAATAAAGAAACTAACAATGTAATGGTTGTGAATGAGATGATCATGTTGGCCACAGCCGACCAAGAAACTTAGAGGGATCACAACAACACATGAAGAATGTGATAGTTGATCGAGTTAACATGACAAATACAACGATCTCACAAGATATTGCTATCATTTTCATTTCCATTTAAATATACAGGTATCGATTTTTACTATTATTTGTAGGGATCGATATTAAGAGGTCAAAAACTCATTCTATAGAATCACAATTCAATAATGAATTCTTCCTTATTCCGCTAAAACTATTTCTTTTATATTTAGGAATTCAACAGCTAAATCTAATGGTATTTAATACATTGTAAACTGTATACATTAATTTACAAACCGTCATTGTCACATAAAATTAGTGCAGTATTTATGCAATCTTTTCATAAATTAATACATGAAATATAATGAACAATATTCATTAGAAACTAGTATTTACTAAGATTCAACAAAGACTCTTTTCAATCCACAATTTTGAATGTATCAACAATACAATAAGGAAATCATATACCAAATCTTCCTCAACAAACCTAGATGACATTTTATAAACCTGCAAACACTAAATAGAGTAGTCCATTCCTACTCTCCTCCCAACCATAGGACCGAAAAAATCAAGTCCACCCCTAAGCGGAAGATAAAATCCAAATGCTCAACTCAAATAATAAAATATGAACATTGACTCGTACACAAAGAATCTGGTCACAAAATTATTGTAAAGGGGGAGAAGGGGGATTCCATTCTCTCTTGGGGCACAACATCTTTTCCTTCATACACATTCAACTTTGTTCTTTAGCATCCAGCCCACCACCATTCATCCAACAATCCAACCCTCCATTCACAGATCTCCATCATTCAAACACAACTCCATTACATACATATTTTAATCAAGATCTCCAAGAGAGGCTTCACGCCCTCCTCAACCCCAGACAAAGGACGCTCTCAACCCTTAAGCGAGATCCACTCCTTATGCACACCCAAATGCCCCCATTACTCAAACATGACTCTCCACAAAACATATACAAACATAATTCTTACAACACCACATCAAAATCTATCAAACATTTAATAATTATATCAAATTTTCCAAAACAAAATACAAAGCATACCTTGGTTGTCCAAGTCAAGATCAGCCCAAAAACCCGACCAATGTATTTGATTCTTTCCCCCAACCCATATCTTCCTAACACCAATTCCTTCCAGCCATCCCCACAATCCTCCTCCCAAATAGAATCAAGAAATAAAAAAAATTACAACACTCTCATTTCCTCTTCCCCCCAACCATTCTAATTCCCTCTTTAAAATAAAATAACTCCCAACTCTTCAATTTCCCTCAATATAATATCCAAATAAAAATATAATTCCATAAAAACATATTTCCCTCTATTTATAAATGGACATGAAATTCAAAATACACTCAAACATTAAACCCCCTTGACAAAAATTAAAACCAATAATAAACATTTAGCATTTGGATTTTGTCTCCAATTCTTAAGGAACCTGGACTACCCACTTGAAATGACTCATAGGAAATATTAGTACAATTTGGAAATTATAGCCAAAATAATAATATAACATTAAAATTTCTAACATTAAATAATTATAAAATCTATCATAATAATTAAAAACAATTATTTTTACAGAAATTAAGCATATAGCCATAATACTTTGTAATCTAGTTATTTTCTTAAATGAACATATTATTTCATTTATAAACAAATAAATATCTAAGCAAGCATATAAAACATTTATGTCCATAATCCAAAATAATAATATCATTAAACCAAAATTTCAACATTGACTATGTCCAAAACACCAAACTATATAAATATAAAGTCAAATCAAAATCTCTAGAATAATACTAGCTATGCCTCACATTCTCCCCCTCTAGTTTCAAGCTTCCTCCTGGAAGCTATCAAAATATATGGAAATAAAGATTTCATCTAGGTTATATCCTCCTATGAACAGATAATGTCAAAATTCCACTAATTCTAATTTACATAATAACCATTCTACCATTAAATATATAACACATTAAAAAAAAACTCTATATAAAATTGAATCCAAACATCTTTGTCCAACCATTAGTAATGATGCATACATTGTGTAAAAACTTGCATACATTAGTAATGTGAGGCAGATAGAAGACACTACCACTCTTTCTTGGAGAGGAGAGTTCTCATAGAACATCATTTCCACAAATAGTAAGCATATAAATTTCTAATACATTACTCTTTTGATCATTTAGCATGTCGAGCTTTATCATGTGAACATGTAGTTAGTATCCACTTTAACCATTCTAGCTCCCTAATATGATCTCCACATAAAGGATTGTTGTTATAGGAAGATAAATTAATATCTAGAGTCTCGACTATACCAGTTCTTAAAAAAAATAAGATGAAGAGTATGATCCGAACAAGCTAGACCCAAGAAGGAAATGGCACCATCTTAAGATCACTGGCATGAATTTTACATCAACATATTACATTATTTATGATGAGCTGAAATTTTAGGGGAATTAAATAGGTAGTTTCTCAAAAACCAAATAGTTAGTGTCCTAAACTTCCAGTGTAGTTTCTCAATTTCATTATTGTCCCTGAGAAGTTTAAATTCTTCTTCAAATGCTCTCTTGAGTAATCAAAGCCTCACAAATCCTCATAGCGATTACTCATCCACTAATCCATGTCATACTGCCCATTTGTGCTCTATATCATCTCACATGTTTTGCAATGATGTATTGGATCCTCTGAACCATTCCCTATGAACTTCAACAGTTTCTACCTCTCAGTTGGCAGAGTCGCCATGTTTCTTCCTTGATTCCCTCCTTGTACATTGGACTTGATTCGACTATTTCTCCCTTGACATTTTGGTGCCTCTCTTTCTCTCTCGTCCACATCCAGGTCAGCAACACATCCCCCCTTAGCGTTCTTTGCACCTTGAGTCTCCTGGGGTTCGTACCGATACTCCCTCTACTCAGGGGTCTTTAGCTTGGATCCTCCAATCCTTGGTCCCTAGTCATTCGATAAAAACAACTCTTGAATACGACTTATACTGTTTTCAAGTTCTTTTAGAAGTTCATTTTCATCATTTTTTAATTTTTCTTTATCTCCTACATATGGTGTCCTAAAAGTTCCTTCGTCACTTTCCTCTGCAAGGTTTTGGTGTAACTTAACAATAGATTGATTTATTTCATTAAGGTCTTCATTCACTTCTTCAACAATTTGTTTTAGTCTTCTCCATCGGGTTTCTTATTCCTTTAATCTAAGTGATCTTCATACCCTTTCCTCCTGTGTTTCTTGCCTGCTTGGTACTTGGTTTTTGTCCTTATTCGGTTGTACAAACATTAATTGTTGGTTGTAGATCATTGATTGTCGGGAGTACACCTATGACTATTTTCATGTTCCTCCTCCCGTTTGCTTCTTTCCTCGTATCATTCTAGTATTTATTGTCTTTGGTGTTTTTGGTCACTCTCTACTTGAAGATCTTGTAGTATGATGTAATGACGTGCAGGCAACCTTGGTAATCGGTTGAGGAGATGGTCAACCTCTAGGTTGACATGCAGTCTGTCCCAGACGATCAACTGAGGGATCTCTCGCCTGAGAGCCTCCCTCTGAACATGATTCCTCAATGAGATATACCACAGGTTGACAAGGTCTTGTGTCAATTCATCTTCTCTTTCATCATTTGCTTGTATCGGTTCTTCAGTCAACTGACCCATCACAACGCCTTTCTACTGTCGGGTGATTTTCCCAAGTTCACTTAGGAAACGATGCCAAATGTTTACTCACTAGGATATCTTTAACATTCTATGAGATTAAATGGATGAAACTTACAAAACATAGATCATATACAAAGATCATTCAAGAACACAGTGCACAGAATAAATGTATTCATTCATTAAATATGGTAGTAATTACATCATAGCATCAGATCATCCTAACTACCCAACCATCAGACTAATTATCGACTACAACTTGTTACATTAATTTGTGTCGAAGTACTATTCTATTTTATTTTATACATACTACTAGTATGGTTGACTACAAAATAATTATTTATTAACATAGTCATCTATAGTGCCTAGGTGTCCAAATTGAATCACACTTAAACACCTTTTAAATTAATTATTACACTAAGTTGTCATTTTAATATTTCCAACATTTGAAAACTTAAATGAATAATTATTTATTAATTTAATAATTTATCTGAGTTATGGAAAGTATCCAAATGACATAAAAGTAAAATTTTGATCATACCAACATGATACTAAAGACTTAGGATGATGACCAAAGGCAATCGTGTGACTTACTAGAAATATACTTCTTCTCCAAGAAGTTTGGAGAGCTTCCAAAAGGTCGGAAATCAATTTTGAAAGCATTAAGACGCTCCACATAACCAACTAAACTCGTTGCTATGAATAACAACTCTACTAAATTGAAATTGTGCTCTCCAAGAACTTTGGAGTTCCCCCTTACTCACCAATTAGCCTACTAGAAACTTGGAAATTAGGTTAATTGTTCACAAATCAATTTTCTTAAAAAGGGGACATTACAATATAGTAGCATTGGCAAAAGGCGGGATTTTGAATAAATAATGCAAGAGATTATATAAGCAAATGGTAGCTAGGTGAAAATGTGGAGCATAGTAGCGACTAGTTGGAAAAAGTTGCAAATGTATGTAGAGAGTCCAAAAGTAGGGTATAAGTACATGGTGCAATAAAAATGCATAAATAGGCCAGCAATTTGTAAGAGTTGCAAGAGTCTGTGTGCAGTCCACAAAAACTAATATGCATGTATCTTACAAGGATGCAAAGTGTGGGGCCAATCATGCAATTTGCAAGTTTTATTGATTTGAATAAAGAGTTTGAAAACTTGCAAAGTATAAGTATAATGGAAGTGCAGGTCATAAAAGTAGGTTAGCAAATTGCAAGATTTACAACATTTACATGGGAAGAAAAAGTCCACAAGTCCCTCGGCGATCAATGTGGAAAGAAGTAAGATACATGGTTTAATGGCTTGTACTCTAGTTTGAAATTCTTTCAAACAAAAGCATTGAGGAAATGGGAGTAAAAGTGGCAATCACATGTTGGGATTGAAGGAAAACTTGTGAAGACAACTTGGTCTAGAGTTAAACAAAACTATTTGCAATACTTTAGGAAAAAAATTCAAATCCTAGGTACTCTAATTAAAATTATATTCAACTCAAATCCATGCAAACACAAGAGGGGATCGAAACCCTAAGGGTAGAAGAATTTGCATAGTTCACATACTTGGTGAGTCTTTGAGTAATCATTTTTTTTGTCTGAGTTTGAATGGAAAGTCTTGGATGAAAACTCGTTGAGTTTTTTTGTGAGTACTCACCAAAACTCGGTGAGTTTGAGTTGAAAACTTACCGTAGTCTACATAGGGGAAAAACATCAAGTCTTTGCTTAGTCAAAAATTTAAGTATTTTTTAAGTTGTCGAGCTTTTGCAGAGTCAAAAATTTTGGGCTTGCCGAGTACTCTCCAAGTTCGAGTTATGAGTACTTGTATGTGTGATTTAGTAGATAGAATTGAGAAGTTTAAATTTGTGATGCCCTAGCATGTTGAAACACAAATTCTCTTGCAAATGAATGTGAATTGGTAATTATCAATGGTTTACTTGAGTAGGATTAAAAAAAATTGTGTAAGATTTCTTTGTTGGGAGGCAGAGAAACATTTGGTGTAGGAAAACCAATGAGCAATAGTGTGCACATGACTTAACAAATTTTCTTTTATAAATCCTTATTTGCACATGCATTCAATTAGTGCGTTCTGGTTTTTTCATTTTACCAACTTTTGTAGAGTCTTGAATTGTGTGCATGATTGCAAGAGAGTCTTGACTCTTTGTGCATGGTGGGAAAAGGAAATGTAGAGTTTAGGAGCAAGGAATAAATTATAAATTTTGTCACCCTTTGATATTCGTTCCTTTTCTTCTTCCTCACTTAAACCTTCAATGTAGAACAAATTATTTTTAGTGCAATTATACCCTAGACTATATTTGTTATCATAGTTAAATGTTACCCTTTCTTTTCTCTTCAATTTTTTGTGCAGTTAGTCTAGTAAGCTAAGGAAGTGATTGTGTAGGAGAGCTTTATTTCTTTTGGTTGCAAAACCTTGCGATCTATCCACCAAAAACTTTCCCTCTACTTGCCTTGTCGTAATAATTGTTTGTGACAAAGAGTATGGGAACACACGTACCTCATATTTGATGTTGTCCTTTAAATCCCCTTGGAATAATTCCTTCAAAATTTTCCTTGCAACATCTTCACTCTTAAAGACAAAGTTTGGAATTGATGAATATAATCTGTACTTGTTTTCTTTAATTTGGTAAGCTGGCTAAAGTAGCTTTCCCTAAGATTGTCACCATAATGTGTAGTGAGTTTCTCTTGGAAAACAAACCATGTAACAACACATCCCTTCTTTTTCTTCATTTGTTATAGCCAATTACAAGTATAAGGATTCCATTGCAAAAAAAAATTTGGCATTGAATATGATGAAGATCAAAGAATATAATAGGAAATATGCTGCAAAGGTAAGATGGTTAGCTGTCCCCTAATATTACCATATTTCCTTCTGTTGATTTTCTCCCTCTCAAAATAGCAGTAAAATGATAGCAGCGATGCCTTTGATTGCAATTAAGGATATGATCATTGAAACACCCAACCAATTGGGAATACAACCTTAAAAATATGGGACTCTATTTAAGAACACAAGTTTTGACAGCAAATATTCCAGAATCAGGATCAATGTCAAAATTATAAATGTAAATGCCTTCTCTTGTAGTTTTGCTTTGCACTTAAAAAAAGTTAAATATAATTCTTACCAAGCAAAATTGGAGGAAGATTTGAAGAAAATAACACGCTAGTTATGCTATAGGGATTAAATAATTCATGATAATAAATTCAAGAAATTAATATTTTGTTAATACACAGATATACACATTTCTGCCAATAAATATCACTTGGTGAGGTTCATAACCTCTACTGCTTGTACTCTTAAATATTTATTATTTTTTTCTATTTTATGAGTAATGAGATAAATCTGAATAATATAGTTCACTTGCATTTGTATTAGTCTTTGTTCTGCTGAAACTATAGTATGAACTAGTAATATGCAACTGTTTTTGTGAAATTTCTTATTTGGAAAGTGGGGTTACAGTGATGGAAGAATAATTCTTCACCACGATCAGATAAAAGTTTCAATAACATTGAATGACTTCTAGTTGCATGCTACGAACATTGACTTTGTTTTAGCTGAATACAGGTAAAGATAAAAACACACATTTTCCTTGGGATGATGATCCAGATGAGAAAGTTTTTGAAGTGAAGCTTGGAGGGAGATGGTTTTATTCGTCATTTAGTAAATTGGATGAGTTCAAGTGCCGAAAATCGTGGAATTGGACGGGCAGAAGAACATATTCAGAGAGTGATGTGAGTGAAGATGAGACTCTTAGTATAGGATCAGCCTCTGACAGAATGACTCTTGGTTTAGCTCCCATTGGCCCTTTGAAATTAGATGATGTTAAGCAAGCGTAAGTCAGATTTTATGGATTATGTTTTTCAAAATAAACTTCAGTCAGAAAATGTTATTTGCAAGTAAAGCCATTGTAAAGAATCAGAATTGGATTAATTATCACTTCTTTTTTTCTGAAAGACCTGATGGGCTTCTTTTCTGATATCCTTGCAGGTTTCGTCAATGTGCTCTCAAATGGCATCCCGATAAGAATCCAGGTCCTTCAAAGGTTAGCTTCAGATGTGATGAAACAGTTGACAATCATGTTCCAGAAGAATTGTTTATTTCAGCCATTTGATAATTTTATTTTGTTACTTCAGGATGTAGGATGTTTAGAAAAAGTATAGGTAGAGCAGGATTATCGTAAAATAACAATAGAAAGCTAGCCAAGAACTGTTTATTGTTCTTGCTGGTGGTTGTTGGGTCATGCCTTGGACTCTATCTAGCTTGTAGTTGTTATTTATTGAATGTGCATGATTTACAAGCTGTTTACGACAGTGGTATATCCTAAAAAGGGATTTTATCTTCTAGTGATTTTTTCTTCTTGTGGGAGATTTGGCATCCCATTTGGAGGGTGGATGTATTTTTTCTTTAGTGAATTTTTAGTCTCACAATAGGAGGTAGGTATCCGACTTTGAGGTGGAATAACTTGGTCATATGCCATTCTCATGTGGTGTGTGTAAAGTCATCATGAAGGAGTTACATATGAAATATTCTATGATGTTTAAAATATGTAAGAGGGAGGTTACATTAGAATCTTGAATAACATTATGACAGTTTGTTACACTTGTCATGGAGCATATTTATGAATGTTGAACAAGGAAAAATTAGGGTAACCAATTTGAATAGTCAAATATAATAAGTTATGATAATGTAAGAGGTGTAAGAAATTTGCTAAAAATAGTCAAGAAGACCAAGACCAAGGAGGAACATTTGAATTTGAGCCTAATAATTTGGACACAATACCTATCATGGGTTTGAAAATGGTTTTCTCAAACCATTAGTAGTTTCTAGTTTGTACTCCTCTATTTATTTGTTGCTTGGAGTTTTATTTTTATATGATTGATTTGTAGGTACCATTTTTCTACTAATTTTACTCTAGTTTTACATGTTGGTGATACTCCTATAATAGTTGTATTGTGTAAGTGTATTGTATTCTTTTGGTTTGTTGATATAGTGCTTATTTTATGTTCATTTGTGTTTCTACTTTTTGTAGTTGAAAATATTCAATAATTTGCACAATACTCTCTTCTCTAGATCAGTGTAAGAATATTTCTACATACCTTTCTTTATTTCAATTATTTTCAAGTATTGTCAAGTATTTGTAACATATTTTCTATTATATTCTTCTCTTGTGCAAGATATTTCATTACAATATTTTGGTTTGTTGGAGGAATCTACTTCTAGAGGATGTACTTGAGAAAGACTAGAGATACTTGGATGTCCAACACTATGTTTCTCATGGGAAAATAATTTTAAGAAGGAAAGATTTGTAATGTCCATTCTTATCAAATCAACATATATAGGTGTAATTCTCCTTTTTAATTATTAAGATTATGTGGGCTCTATCTTTATTTTTTAGATAAGGATATCCAATATTTTAATAAAGGGCCACAATTCAAAAGCGACAATTAAAATAATAATAAAATAATAGCTTATGGAGGGCCTATATTTGTAGAAAGAGGTGTTATGACTCCTAAGACACTTGGTAGATTCTTTATGACAAATCCTATGATAACCGAATATTAAGGAGTTACAAGTGGGTATTAATGACAAAGTGGGGGTGTTTTGGGGCAAGAATCAAATAATATTTTAATTGCTACATTTAAAAGATAAAATGAGGTGTTAGCATTTGTGCACAGTTGATGTTATCTTCAAGATAACTGTCATTTTTTAATTTGGTTGATAGACCATTCTTAGTGCAAACTCTTTTTAGTAAAATGTTGTCGTTAGTTGTCATAAATAGATGGTCATCTGAATTTTATTTTTATTTTTATTATCAAAAATATTATTCTCTTTCTTTTTTACCCATTTATCTCAGGGCATGCAATTAACAAATTATTTATATCAATTGTAACTAAAAAATGAATTGTATGTGGATATCAAATAATAAAATAATAATAACAATAACAATAGTATTATAGCTTTAACATATAAGTAGTTTAAGTATGGAGCCACATGATTGCTATGTTTCATATAGTATGGTTCTATGATCATCACAATCAGCTTAAGCACTATGTGAATGAGTCATATTTTGTAAAACATAAATGGTGGATCCTTGCTAAGAGGCATCCATCAAGTCACTTCTAATCTCATGGTAAAAACCAATCAAGTGGGGGTTGGATTGAGGGGTTGTTCACTTCATATGGAAGTAGAATGTTGTGGATGATCGTAGAGTTGTTATTTTGGTCTATTGGGTTTTACTGATAAGGTTGAATTAGCCTCAATAATTTAGTTTTTCATTGGCTTTCTCTTCGGTTGGAACTACCTAAATGGGAAAATTCTCCCTAATTTTGTTTAAGAGCTCCTTCTATCTAATCTTCTTTTAATCTAGGACACATTGGGTATAATATTTGAGTGAGGATGAAAATTAATTAAAGAAAGAGACAAGTGTTCTTGTGTTGCTTATATATTCATTGAGTGCCTCATGAAAAAATAGAGGGCTTTTGCTTATTTTTCTCTTTGTTTTGTAATGTTTAATAAATATAAATGTATAAAAATATGGTGTACAAAAGTTGGAGCAAAGAAAAATGGGAAGAATGAAGAGAAGCTCCCTAGAGAGCAACAAGGAAGGAGAAAATATCATGTGGGTAGCATGGATGGAGAAGGAATCACATGGCCATTGGTGTAAACAGGATCCCTTTAGGCCAAAGATCTTGGAAAAAAGTTGCTCTTGCATTATTCAATAGGGATTCAACTAAAAATAAGAGGGAGTTAGCACAAGAGAGGATACAACCCTCATTTCATAAGAAAATTGGTCACAAACGACTAAGTTGAAAAAAATGATGGGCAAAGCTAGCCAAGAAACCAACCCAATAGTAAGGCAATTGTAATACACTCCAAAGAATTGCATGCAACAATGAAGAGGCTAAAGAAGAGGGCCTTCTTCATAAAATAGGTAGGAGGATGGACGGATAAAATAAAGATTTGAAAATGGTCCTGGAAGAAATATGAGGGCCAGAGGTGAGAATTAAGATACTACCAAAAGAATTTTTATTGATCAAATGTGAATCGATGGAGGAAAAAAATGAAATTCTAGGCAAAGGGCCATTAATGATAGATTGGAGAGGATTTTTATCAAGGAGTGGGTCCCAAATTTCAACCCATTGTTGTAGGAAACGGGTAAAACCTTGATGTGGGTAAGATTATATAGCCTGTCATTTGAGTATTGGAATGAAGAATCCCTAAATATAATTTGGGAAGCCTTAGGGACCTTCAATAAAGAAAAATATAATTTCACTAATGGAGGACTTGAGGTTTATATAATATTTTTTGTTGAAATGGATTTAAATTAAGATCATTGGGAGGAGATTGAAATTATAATTGAAACAGAAGGTGTAAATAGAAGATCAAGTTGGATTCATCTCCAACTTAGAAAAGGAAGAGAACAAAGAGAAGACCTTTTGGGAAGAATCTTAGGAAGGAGTTTGTAGCACCCCGATTTGCTTATGCTTTCAAACAGTGCTTTTACTTTGGTAGACAATGATACTATGATGTTGTTATTTGATCGTTGATATTGGAGCGATGATGGTTTTTATATTTAGATGTGATGGTACACTATATTGATGTTTATTGATTATGACATGCTTTCTATTTAGCATAGTTGATTATTTGAGTTGATATTGATATATGATCATCTATAGTTATTTGATTCTTTAGTTTCGTCAATTTTGATGTGTCACTGTATTGGTGAAGGGGACGAGATTGCATCACTCGCTTGTGAGCGCCTTGTGATTCTATGATTTTCTCTTCACAATGTGATTGTTCATGATCTATACATATGTATATATATGTGTGACATATGTTTTGATTGCAGGTTTGCAGGTACAAGACATTGACTCCACCTAGATTCACAAGTTTGAGCGTGTCCATTGCCCAACGGAATAGTTGATTGGGAGATAGTAACAAGGTTTCCTTGTCAAACCACAACCCTAGTCACAATGTGTTGTCAGTCCATGTTTTGGGTCATGCTTTGTTGTCCCTATTTTCCTTGTCGTTTAAATATTTTGCAAGGTATGTTTTGTGGGAAATTAATGTTAATTAATGCTTATGATGTTTTTAATTGATTATTTATTTAATCATGATTAATGTTGTTAGAAGCTTTTAATTTGATTTAGTTAATTGATTTAATTTATTTTGTAAGTAATTTAATCTTTGAGGTTAAATTTATTTTATAAAGTGATTAATTTAATTAGATTAAATTTAATTAGAAATTATTATATGATTTTGAATTATTGAATGCACAATTATCTTGTAAAAATCTTAGAGGAAATATCTGTGATTTGGTTGGAAAGATATTTTATTTGTGACATGTGTTAGAAAAATTAAACACTTTTGTTGGGAATTAATTCTCGGAGAGAATATTTGCATTAATTGAAAGAGGAAAGAGGTTACTTCATAGGAATGAAAAGATATTTTTGGAGGTGGTTGAAAATTGGAAAAGGTTGTTGAAATTTGGGGTTGTTGAAAATTGGGGAAGAAGCTCTCGAAAAAAATTTGGCTCTAGTTTTGTTTTCATCTTTCTAGAAAAGAATATTTTTGGAAGAAGCTTTGATAGTATTGGAATCTGAAGGCGAGGCTCTACTTCAATCTTCGTTTCTTCAAACATTTGGAAACAGGTTCTTTAATTGTTTTTATTTATATGCAAATTGGAAAGATTGCCTATACAAGAAGAATATTTTATTTGTTTAGAAGCTTTTATATATTTTGAAAATTTGAAATATTGTCATGTTTGGAAAATTGTCATGAAAGCTTAGAGCTTCTGTAGAAATTGTTTTAAGCTTTGATTTGTTGGGAATTGGAAATGGTCGTAAAAGCTTTAGAGCCTTTGTAGGAAATTGATTTTAAACAACAGAAATCTCAGAAGGAAAACAATAGAAGATTTGGAAAATCTCTATAGGAATGGATTTAAAATCTTCCTGTCAAAATTTGTGGAAAATCTTGTTTGTATGGGAAAAGATCTTCCTGTAGAAGATTATTGTTTTGTTTTGTTTTTCCAATTAGATTCATTTGGCTGCAAAATTGAAACCTCTAGTAAAAATTTGAAAATATCCTCTATAGAAGAAAATTCTATGAAAAAAAAAAATATTTTTATATGTTATGGAAAACACTATAGAAATTCATTTTTTAATATTATATTGAAAAAACCACAAGGGAGTTTCCGTACAGCGATTTATAAATATTAAATTGCAGAAAGTTTTTATTGATTAAAATTTATAAGCTTTGGATATGTATGGGGGCAATGTTGGGGCTACCCCCATAGCCACAACCCCATGGGTCGAGGCAGGCGTGCAGGCAGCCAGCGCTACCTTCACAGGCCGCGCCCCCTTGCGGGGTTCGGCTGTACACAACCAAGGGTAGTGAAACATGCGTCTGCCATTTAATTTGGATTTTTGTGATATGAATTTTTTAGTATGGTTTTTAATTTATAAAATATTATATATAAATATATATATATATGTAGGTATATATTTAGATATATATATATATATATATATATATATATATATATTTAAATGTATATTTAATATTATTTTTTGATATTGTAAAAAATATTTAAATATTTAAATAATATATATTTGTATATATATAATTATATATAAATATATGTAATTATGTATATATTCAAATATATAAATATTTAAACGAATTTTATATTGAGTGCATGCAAATGCACAAATTAGATGATTTAAAAGAGGAAATTGATTTTATATAGTAGTATTTGGGAAATTTAATTAAATAAATAGATTTGATTTCTTTTTGCCTATAAATGAAATTGTAATAAGTTAGTTTATTTTGAGCAATGTATTATCGTTCCTTGGAATGGAAATTGGATTTAGGAAATCCTAATGATAGTTTAATTACTTGTTTGAATTGCTTATTAAATTAAGATTTCTTTTGTTCATGTATGTTGGGGAAATCTGTTAGTTGTGTATGTTAGTCTTCCAGATGTTGTACTATTATTGGAGGTTGTTGTGATATATGGTTCAACCCTTTGTTTTCCTCGAGTAGTGCACATGGTTGTGATTCAGTTTAAACACCCGGTTACTACAAACGAGATGTGTTGCCTCTTGTATTATGGTTGAGATTTATTATCCATTTTGTGCACTTTGTTTACCCTTGGTTAAGGATTAGATCCTTGTGTTGTCAGTAGGGAGTGGCTCTCAATGGGGGCCAATGCACAAAGTGGTGCCAGGGTAACTCATGTGAGAGTTAGTTAATCCAGTGGAAATTAAATAAATATATTAGGGGAAAGTCTAGCTTAAAACACATAACTTTTTAATTGTGCCTCGCTCATGGGCTCAAGGGCTTGTTTAGACTTGAGATGAGACGAGAAGGCTTAGAATGGCAAGATCATTATCTTGTCCCTTTGAAAGATATTTGATTCTGCATCAGTTTTCATGTGGGGCCAAGGGTCGTGAGAGGCTACTAGAGTAACCCAAGATGGGGGTCAGGGCCTAGGAAGATCTGCCAGGGTAACCCATGCTACTTTGTGCTGACACTCCTCCTATGATAATAGTTTGTATTGTTCAGTGGTTGTACTTGATTCTTTTACTCTAGAAGCAATGTAACCTTTATGTTAAGTATAGTTCTTGTATGGTTTAGTCTTGTTGTTGCCTGTGTCTTGAGGTTGTTGGTTATGCCTAGGAAGCCCTTTTACTATCTCCTAGCATGGGGGGTGGGCCTTCAGGTACCACTTGGTTGGGTGGAACGTGCACCTTACACCATTGGGTTTCCACTTCATGTTTGTGATGACGGGATCTTCTAGATTGGAGAGCTCGTGTGTTCCAGTTGCTTTGTACCTTATTTTATGTTCTATTGGATCAATTGGATGTTATTGTATATGTACTACTCCTCATTTGTATTCGAGGAGGATTCTTGTATCATTGTAATTATAACATTACTATTGTATGATCTACCTCATTTTGAAAATGAGCTTTGTAACTGCTTAATTGAATGAATGCAATCTATGAATGGTTCTTAAATGTACTTTGTATCGTATGAGATGATTTTAATGTTATTGGATGTATGTTCTTTTTTTCACATGATTATTATTTTATATGCTATGGATTGGTTTACTTATGTATGTTATGGGATTTGAATGTAAGCGTTGTCATGTACCTTAGAGGATGTATGTGATAAGTATAGTTCAATTTACTTATTGTTTATTACACTTTTGTTGTAATTGCGTCATCCTCTAGGGTTACGTGGTAGGGTGTTACACATGGTATCAAAGCCCAAGATTAAACACTGGGTGCTATGGGATAATGTTGGACCCATTAAGTTGTTAGTTGTGTTGGATTTAGTTTGTGCTACTTTGTCTTATACCTTGGTATGTCTATGTAGGATCATGCCACCTAGGCAAGGTTGTGGTAGAGGCTAAGGTCATGGTCAAGGAGGTGGTCATGAAGGTATTCAGCAGGATTCACCTCCCCATGTTTCCCATGACTCAGAATGTGAGGAACAACAGGCTTCCTAGAATGCTCCGGGACGTGGTGACCAAAATTAGGATCCACTAGGGATCGAGGACGCTCAGTTGCGTCGATTGTTAGAGGAGACTCTTACTCGCCTTGGGCCGGGGAAGGATAGAGATCATATAAATATTGGTGAGAGAGAGGTTCCATCATAGCAAGAGGTGGTCCCAACTGCTCATATGAGAGATCTATTTAGAGTCCGTCTGCCCACTTTTGATGGTTTTGGCAGCGGACTAGAGGCTGAGACATGGTTGATAGACCTGAATCGGTGTTTTGCTATGCACCCTTATACTAGCAACACCAAGGCCAGATGTGCTATCATACACTTGTGAGGCTTTGCATCTACCTAGTGGAGGTTGGAGGAGCAGAAGCTCCACATTGACATTGATATAGTTTCTTGGGACATGTTCATCGAGAGATTTAGAGCTAGATTCCTATCTAACCATTGGCGACAACGTCATGGAGACGAGTTTCATGCCTTATGATAGTTGGCCATGTTGGTGGAACTATATGAGCATCGATTCTACTAGCTCAAATAGTACGTTGGTATTGGTGATGATGAGGGCATGCTTGTTCAACACTTCATAAGGGGCTTAAATGTCTGGATCAGTGGCGGTGTTCAATTTTTCAAACTCAAGACTATGGAGACAATAGTAGAGAAGGCTAGACTGGTGGAGGAGAATTTGGCGATGGCGTTGGGTGGACATACTGGAGTACAGATAGACAACGTTGTAGCTGCAAGACCTAGTTCATGTAGTGGCCAGGCTTAGGGAGCTGGACCACCTAGGACACAATAGGTGCCTACACAGAGTGGTCAGCATCATAATTCACAAGGGAAATGGAAGAATTTCCAGCCTAGACAGGGTGACAGGTATTAGTCAGGGGGTGAAAAAAATTGGAGGCAAAAAAAATGCCCCAATTATGAGGAACCGACATAGAGTACACAGTCTACCTATAATAGGGGTAGTGTTCAACATTTGAGTGTGCCTCTTGGAGGTAGAGGGTACGACAGGGATACAAGATGTTTTTCTTGTGGCCAACAGGGTCACATAGCATGATAGTGTCCCAATAAGGGCACATCAGGATATACTCAGAGGCCAACGGCATCAAAGCCGACTATTGGAGATATGGGTAGAGGTCATCAAGTATTTGTTGTGATTGGCAACTGCCAGGCTGATCATTAGAGCAGAGTGGTAGAGACTTTAGGTATGTTACAGGGTAACAGAGTTGCCATTTTATTTGATTCAGGAGCATCAGATTCATTTATTTCATCTTCTATCATGGCACATTATAGACTAAGGGTAGTTAAGTAGGACAGTAGGTGGCAGGTTGAATTGGCCTCCGATGCTAAAGTTGCAACGCATTCCCTAGTAGCTGATTATAGATTAGAAATTGGGTCCTTTCACACTATAGTAGACCTCCACATTATATCGTTGGGGTCGTATGACATTGTCTTAGGGATAGATTGGCTTAAGGCTCACAGAGCCGTTATTGACTGTCGATGTAAATTGATTCAATACATTGATGTATCCGGTACATAGGTCGAGATAGTGGGAGTTCAGAGACCTATATCATTGAGAATTATCTCAGTGATGCAGCTGAGGAGATGTGTTCATTAGGGTTGTCAGTTATTTGCAATGACAACTTAGATGACTTGGAGTTGGGTGATAGTGAGGAGAAGGTTTCACTTGATAGCCACCCCATACTTCAGGAGTATGCAGATGTGTTTCCCGATGAGATTCTAGGGATGCCACCTCAGCGTGACATTGATTTCAAGAATGATCTTATACATGGATCTGAGCCTATTTCATGGGCTTTGTATTGTATGACTATACAAGAGCTTAAGGAGCTCCGCTTGCAACTGGAGGAGTTGCTAGAGAAGGGTTTCATTTGCCCTAGTGTTTCACCTTGGGGTGCACCAGTATTTTTTGTGAAGAAGAAGGATGGATCACTCCATTTGTGCATAGATTACCGTCAGCGGAATAAAGTGACAATCAGGAACCAATATCCCTTACCTAGGATTGATGATTTTTTTGATCAAATCAAGGGTGTTATGGTCTTTTCAAAAATTGATCTTAATTCAAGATACCATCAGCTACACATATTTGATTCTGACATTCATAAGATGACTTCGTACTCATTACGGTCACTACAAGTTTGCAGTGGTACTGTTCGAGTTGACTAATGCGCCATCTATGTTCATGAGCTTGATGAATGAAGTCTTTCGCATATGTCTTGATAGATTTGTATTGGTATTTCTTGATGAAATATTGATCTATTTTAGGATAGTAGAGGAGCATGAGGAGCACCTGAGGTAGGTTTTGCAGTGTTTGAGAGATAATCAGTTGTACGCTAACCTATCCAAATGCGAGTTCTTTAAGATTGAGGTTAAGTACCTTGGACATGTGATATCAGGAGAGGGTGTTGTAGTGGATCCTTCGAAGATCCAAGCGATCATTGATTGGCCTGCGCCCACTAATGTGGTAGAGATACGTAGTTTCATGGGATTAGAAGGTTATTACAAATGCTTTGTTCAGGGTTTCTTGAGGATAGGACATCCTATCACTTCTCTTTAGAGGAAAGGGAAGAGATTCATCTGGTCAGAGCAGTGTGAGGCAGCATTTCAGACTCTAAAGGAGAGGTTGACCGGTTCATCGATTCTTGCGATACCTAATCCTACTGGAGGTTTTTTTGTCTGTACAGATGCATCTTAGGAGGGATTAGGAGTAGTCCTGATGTAGGATGGTTGATTGATTGCGTATGAGTCTCACAAACTCAAGGATCATGAGTTGAATTACCCCACACACGATCTTGAGTTAGCAGTGGTAGTACACGCTTTGACGAGGTGGAGACACTTCCTTTTGGGGCAAAGATTTGAGTTGCATAGTGACCATCGTAGCCTACAGTACATCTTCACACAGCCTAATCTTAATGCCAAGTAGAGGCGATGGATGGAGTTCCTTTGTGAGTATGACTTCGAGGTGAAGTTCATCCAGGGGAAGGAGAACGTAGTTGCCGATGCTCTCAGCAGACAGAGACATGAGTTGTCAGAGTTGACTCTTGGTGTGGATTTTAGGAGTCAGATTCTTTCTACACTTCCTGTAGACAGCTGGTATCAGGAGGTGAGGTCAGAGATAGAGACAAGCAGGACTCTTAAGGGAAAATTCTCAGGTTATTCTCTAGAGTCAGATGGTTTGTTGAGACACATGGGATGCATTTATGTTCCATCTTCTGGAGATCTTTGTACCTTGGTTATGACAGAGGCACATCGAGCACCTTATTCAGCTCATCCAGGAGTGAAGAAGATGCATGCTGATTTGTGATAGCTATACTTTTGGGCATGTATGAAGCAAGAAACCGTTGACTTTGTGTCGAGATGTTTGGAGTGTTAGTGAGTAAAGGCTAAACACCAGCATCTAACAGGACTTCTATAGCCACATTTGGTGCCAGAGTGGAAATGGGATATAATCTCGTTGGATTTCATTGTTGGGTTACCCAATTCTTCGCGATGACATAATGCCATTATGGTGACGGTGGATAGGTTGATGAAGGTAGCACACTTCTTGCCTATTCGTTCATCCTATAATGCTTCATCCATTTCTAGAGTGTTCATGGGATATATTGTTAGGTTGCATGGTATTCCTTGTCAAATCATTTCTAACAGGGATCCTATGTTCACCTCAGCTCTTTGGACGTCATTGCAACATGCGATGGGGACACAGTTGAAATTTAGTTCAGTGTATCACCTTGAGATAGATGGACAGACTGAGAGGGTCAACCAGATCCTCGAGGATATGTTACGCATGTATGTGATGGACCAATAGACACGATGGGAGGACTATCTCCATTTAGTGGAGTTTGCTTATAATAACAATTATTAGAGTTTGATTAGTATGCCTCCTTTCTAGTCATTGTATAGACAACCATGTTAGACTCCTTTGAGTTGGGATCGGTTAGAGGATAGAATTCTATTAGGTCCTGAGATGCTCCAGGACATGGAGCAGTAGGTGATTTGAATCAGGGAACATTTGGTTGCTGCATAGGATAGGCATAAAAAGTATGCAAATGTGCATTGGGTGGACTGTCAGTTTGCAGTAGGTGATCGAGTCTTTTTGTGAGTGTGTTCGTGAAAGAGTCCAATCCGATATGGGAAGGGCTCTAAGCTTGCACCTCGCTTTGTCGGGCCATTCGAGATTCTTGAGAAGATTGGACTAGTAGCTTATCGTTTGGCTATGCCGCCTAGTCTCTCGTGCATACACGAGGTATTTCATGTTTCAGTACTCAGGCCTTACCACCCCGATATATCTCACATCCTTGATTGGAATGCCTTACACGTAGAGGACGGGAAGCTGGCTTTGGATCCCATGTTCGTCATGTAGCATAGGAGACTCACCCTCAGGGGTCGAGATATTGAGCAGGTTAGGGTCTAGTGTGATCTGAGAGATGATACTTTGGCTACTTGGGAGGATGCGACTAGGATGAGGGAGCTCTATCCCTATTTTTTGATAGGCTTCTGCGAGTAAGTCTGATCCTAGGGGGGGATTTAACACCCCCCTAATTTTCTTATGCTTTTAGATAGTTCTTTTACTTTGGTAGGCTATGATACTATGATGTTGTTATTTGATCACTGACATTAGAGCGATGATGGTTTTTATATTTAGATGTAATGGTAAACTATATTGATGTTTATGGATTATGACATGCTTTCTGGTTAGCATAGTTGATTATTTGAGTTGATATTGATATATGATCATCTTTAGTTATTTGATGCTTTAGTTTTGTCAATTTTGATGTGTCATTGTATTGGTGAAGAGAACGGGATAGCATCACTCGCTTGCAAGTGCCCTATGATTCCATTATTTTCTCTTCACGGTGTGATTGTTCATGATCTATATATATGTGTGACATATGTTTTGATTGCAAGTTTGCAGGTACAAGACATCAACTCCACCTAGATTCACAGGTCTGAGCATGTCCATTGCCCAACGAAATAGTTGATTGGGAGATAGTAACAAGGTTTCCTTGTCAAACCACAACCCTAGTCACAGTGTGCCATCAGTCCATGTTTTGGGTCATGCTTTGTTGTCTTTGTTTTCCTTGTCATTTAATTATTTTGCAAGGTATGTTTTGTGGGAAATTAATGTTAATTAATGCTTATAATGTTTTTAATTGATTATTTATTTAATCGTGATTAATGTTGTTAGAAGCTTTTAATTTGATTTAGTTAATTGATTTAATTTATTTTGTAAGTACTTTAATCTTTGAGATTAAATTTATTTTATAAAGTGATTAAATTAATTAGATTAAATTTAATTATAAATTAGTATGTGATTTTGAATTATTAAATGCACAATTATCTTGTAAAAATCTTAGAGGGAATATCTGTGATTTGGTTGGAAAGATATTTTATTTGTGACATGTGTTAGAAAAATTAAACACTTTTGTTGGGAATTAATTCTCGGAGAGAATATTTGCATTAACTGAAAGAGGAAAGAGGCTACTTCACGGGAATGAAAAGATATTTTTGAAGGTGGTTGAAAATTAGAAGAGGTTGTTGAAAATTGGGGAAGAAGCTCTCGAGAAAAAATTGGCTTTGGTTTTGTTTTCATCTCTCCTGAAAAGAATATTTTTGGAAGAAGCTTTGATAGTATTGGAATCTGAAGGCAAGGCTCTAATGAAAGCTTAGAGCTTTTGTAGAAATTGTTTTAAGCTTTGATTTGTTGGGAATTGGAAATGGCTATAAAAGCTTTAGAGCCTCTATAGGAAATTATTTTTAAACAATAAAAATCCCAAAAGGAAAACAATAGAAGATTTGGAAAATCTCTGTAGGAATGGATTTAAAATCTTCCTGTCAAAATTTGTGGAAAATATTGTTTGTATGGGAAAAGATCTTCCTATAGAAGATTATTGTTTTGTTTTGTTTTTCCAATTAGATTCATTTGGCTGCAAAATTGAAACCTCTGGTAAAAACTTGAAAATATCCTCTGTAGAAAATTCCGTGAATTTTTTTTTTCCCAATTGGGAAACCATGTTGATGAATCTATATAAATATATTTTTATATGTTATGGAAAACACTATAGAAATTCATTTTTAAATATTATATTGAAAAAACCAGAAGGGAGTTTTCGTACGGCGATTTATAAATATTAAATCGCAGAAAGTTTTTATTGAATAAAATTTATAAGCTTTGAATATGTATGGGGGAAGCGTTGGGGCTACCCCCACAGTCGCCGCCCCATAGGGGGAGGCGGGTTGTGAAGGCAACCAACGCTACCTTCACAGGACATGCCCCCCTGTGGGGTTTGGTTGTACACAATCGAGGGCAGTGAAACATGCGTCCACCATTTAATTTGGATTTTTGTTATATGAATTTTTTAGTATGGTTTTTAATTTATAAATTATTATATATATATATATATATGTAGGTATACATTTAGATATATATTTATATATATGTATATATATATATATATTTAAATGTATATTTAATATTTATTTTTTGATATTGTAAATAATATTTAAATATTATATATTTGTATATATATAATTATGTATATATTCAAATATTTAAATATTTAAATGAATTTTATATTGAGTGCATGTAAATGCACAAACTAGATGATTTAAATGAAACGATTTAAAAGAGGAAATTGATTTTTATATAGTAGTATTTGGGAAATTTAATTAAATAAATAGATTTGATTTCTTTTTGCTTGTAAATGAAATTGTAATAAGTTAGTTTATTTTGAGCAATGGATTATCATTCCTTGGAATGGAAACTAGACTTAGGAAATCCTAATGATAGTTTAATTACTTGCTTGAATTGCTTATTAAATTGAGATTTCTTATGTTCATGTATGTTGGAAAAATATGTTAGTTGTGTATGTTAGTCTTCCAGATGTTGTATTATTATTGGGGGTTGTTGTGATTTATGGTTCAGCCCTTTGTTTTCCTTAGGTAGTGCACTTGGTTGTGATTCACTTTAAATGCCCGATTACTACGAACGGGATTTGTTGCCTCTTGTATTATGGTTGAGATTCATTATCTGTTTTGTGCATTTTGTTTACCCTTGGTTAAGGATTAGATCCTTGTGTTGTCAGTAGGGGAGTGGCTCTCAATGGGGGCCGACGCACAAAGTGGTGCCAGGGTAACTCATGTGAGAGTTAGTTAATCCAATGGAAATTAAATAAATGTATTAGGGGAAAGGGTAGCTTAAAACGTATAACTTGTTAATTGTGCCTTACTTATGGGCTCAAGGGCTTGTTTAGACTTGAGATGAGATGAGAAGGCCTGGAATGGCAAGATCATTATCTTGTCCCTTTGAAATATATTTGATTCTGCATCAATTTGCATGTGGGGTCGGGGGTCGTGAGAGGCTAGCAGGGTAACCCAAGATGGGGTCCGGGGCCTAGGAAGATTTTTCAGGGTAACCCATGCTACTTTGTGATGCCACTCCTCCTATGATAATAGTTTGTATTGTTCATTAGTTTTACTTGATTCTTTTACTCTGGAAGCAATGTAACCTTTATGTTAAGTATAGTTCTTGTATGGTTTAGTCTTGTTGTTGCCTGTGTCTTGAGGTTGTTGGTTATGCCTAGGAAGCCCTTTTACTATCTCCTAGCATGAGGGGTGGGCCTTCAGGTACCACTTGGTTGGGTGGAATGTGCACCTTACACCATTGGGTTTCCACTTCATGTTCATGATGGCGGGATCTTCCAGATTGGAGAGCTCGGGTGTTCCAGTTGCTTTGTACCTTATGTTATGTTCTATTGGATCAGTTGGATGTTATTTTATATGTAATACTCCTCATTTATATTTGAGGATGATTCTTGTATCATTATAATTGTAATATTACTGTTGTATGATCTACCTCATTTTTGAAATGAGCTTTGTAACTGCTTAATTGAATGAATGCAATCTATGAATGGTTCTTTAATGTACTTTGTATTGTATGAGATGAGTTTAATGCTATTGGATGTATGTTCTTTATTTCATGAGTATTGTTTTACATGCTATGGATTGGTTTACTTATGTATGTTATGGGATTTGAATGTAAGCATTGTCGCGTACCTTAGAGGATGTATATGTTAAGTGTAGTTCACTTTACTTATTGTTTATTACACTTAAAAAAATAAATTGTTATGCTTCCGTTTTAATTATGTCGTCCTCTAGGGTTACATGGCGGGGCATTATAGAGTTGTTCACTTCATTAGAAAGAATAATGGAGTGGAGGCCTGCCACCCAGTTGAGGCCACTGCTCATGGAAGAAAGGGTATTGCTAGAAGAGAAAAATCAAGTGAAAGGAGCAATGTAGAAGTGAAAGAAATAAATCCAATAAATGCAATCTTTGAGAACGTAGATAACTATCAAATTGATGAAAATGCCAAAAATTTGGAGGTGGCATGTGACCTATTTGGAATAACAAACAAGATTTAGTTGGAAAAAAATCCAAGGAAAGAAAGGGATTTAGACAACCTGATAAAAATCATGTTAGCAAGAAATCCTCTCTCCCTATAAGAAGGGGAGTGTGAAGTCATAGAGACAAGGCATTTGATAAAGAATCAAGAAAAGGAGGTAGAATCTGAAACAATTATGGATCCCATAGGAAAATTAGGAATTAGTCAAAATGAATCATCAAAGATTTTTCAAATTGTGGGGAAGGGAAGAAAAAGGGGAGAAAGAACATAAAAGAAAATTTGAGCCAAGAAAGAGAATTTAAGGGACAATTAAAAATTATTGGAGTGTTGAGATCTGAGAAGGGAAAAACCCTTTCTAGAGAGCCATGAAGATCTCTTCATGGAATATTAGGGGCGTAAACACCCCTAACAAAAATTTATTGGTCAAGTGCTAGATGAAGGTCTCAAATGTAGATGTGTTCATGCTACATTAAGAGATGAAATTGACCAATGAAGATGTAGAGTGTTTCTAAAGAAAAATTAAATTCTAGAATTGTGAGAAGGTGTTGTTGATGAGTGTTTTTGCACATTCTCAACACAGACAAAACACAAAGTATTTTGTCTCTCTTGAAAGGAAATATGACCTTTATACTTTAGAAAGATTACCCCAAGGCTTCGATAGTCATTTCTTGACTTTGCAAAATGACTCGATGGTTTAATGATTTATTGTTCAAAAAGAGGCCTTACAATTGCTTAGCTAGAACTTGATAACAAGGGTTTTGAATGGTTTTACAATTGACATAAAACCCTAACTAGATTTCTAGATTTGAGATCTAAAAATAGACTTTAACATTTGATTTTATAATTTAGGTGATGCTTTTCTTCCTTAACTAACTCAATCTTCAAATTAAAATCAAAAGATAGGGATATGTAAAAGCACGTTATATTATAACTTTGCATTAAATTAAATTTACAACATCCCAAGAAATATGGGGAATTTTTTTCCAAAAATACTATGTATTTGAAATATATCCAAAAACAATTAGCTGGCATGTCACAAAAAGTTATTGTCGATGGCGCTTCTTCCTTATGATTTCTCCTTGGATTTGAATTTTATAAAAGTGATCAAGACTAGAGTGACCTAATTGTTGGGTGTAGCAGTAGTGGCATGAATCTTATAATATTGAGTATCATATTGATAAATTAATTGATGGTGAAGAGCCATCCAAGTGGCCTTCTACCCGATAAAATTTTGAATCTTCACTAAAAATTGGGAAGCCTCATTCATGCAATCTATAGAAAACTCTTCAGTGGGATCATTATGGATTAACGACTTGTATTTTTATTTTAGAACATTATCATTTATCTCTTTGGAGGAATCCACCTTGGTCTTTGTAAGTTCCCTCAAAAACTATCTGCAAGAGGCCAAAACTTCTTTAATTTAAGCATAAAATTTATTTATTTCTTGGTCATCCTGTACTACTCTTTCTCTATAAAACTTCAAGGCATGTATCCAATAATATGGCTCTTTAACCAATTCCTTGATTAAGATTCCTTCTTTTATTAAGACCTCATTAGGGAGCTTCTAGATGGCCTCAAGTTTAGGAAATACTAAACCGTGATATTTTTCATTATTGCTACAATCCTCCACTAACTTGTCTACCTCTTCCTTAAGAATAACGAAGTTATTATGAAATTGTATCTACCAATTTATTTATTAACATCATTGATAATATGCTTGATCCAACCTTGGGTGGACTAGGCCCAAGATCTCATCTTCTCCATCTTGTCGACTTCATCTTTTGACAAGACAACTGGAGTTATTATTTTGCCTAGCTCACTTTGAATTGGAGTAATTAAATTATGTTTGATAAAGGAAATGAGTTCCACCACTCGAGACTTCAACTTGGTTTTAGTTTCCTCATCCTTATTCATTCTCAAAAAATATTAGAGACTGATCCTTGTAATTCCTCCATCTCTTGAGCTCAATTGGTAGGACGCAAGTTTATAGTTGAAATATTAAAATCCTTTGGAAAAATGCTCATATTATCTTTGTCCACTTTGGGAGTGGCCACATGTAGGATTTTGGATCATGAGGCATCTATGGTCATGTGAGACCTTATTTTTTCCTTCTTTTTCTCTTTAGGTCTCTCTACCCTACTCAAAATAGCCTATAGGCTTAACTCAAGCACTTTGGTGATTGAACTTTTATTCTTAAGGTGCTCATCCAACCATGCAGAAGTTGTAGCATTATTAGAAGATTTTGTTTGTTGAGAGGGAGAGGTATCTTTTTTAATATTCTATGTATTTACCTCTTCCTCTTTCCTTGTTGATTGCTTTGCTTTAGGTTTAGGGCTAGAAACATCTTCTATAATTTTATCCTCATCTGTAGACTTATCCTGTGAAGATGAAATTGATATATCTTCCACTAAGGTTAGGCATTCCATGCCTTCCTTTTCTTGCTCCTATAAATATTCCAATATTTTATCAATTCTTTTCATGGAAGGATGCTCAAGTGTTTCTCTTGAGGGGGATGGAGGGGTATCCTGTGCCAATTGATTCAACATAGATTTGTTGACCTAGGATAACACTATAGAATCCACCTCCTTAGGCATGTGGGAGAGGTGAGTTATGAATGACTGTGGAAGGTCAATAGAGGTAGGAGGGAAATAAGTGGAAGGAATATTGGAATAAATGGTAGACATGGTGAATTAAGGGGATGAAATGGACATTGTGGAAGGGTGAGAAATTGGGGAAGGAGAAGAGTCAATGGTAATGGGAGCAATGGAGGGAGTAAGAATAGATGTGTTGATATTTACAAAGATATCAATGGGATGAGGTAAAGTAGAGATAGTAGGAGAAATGGTGGATGCAAAGGGAGATGTGGAAATGGGAGAAGAAGGTGGAGGAACAAAGGTGTAAGGAGTGGATGAAGGAGAAGAATCCTCCTGACCTTCAATGGTTGGTTCCACTAAAACAATCCTAAATTTTCTAGCCCACTTTGTTTGACACTTATTCCCCTCTTTTGTGCTAGATTTTTTTTTATATACCCTTGTATTAGTGGTGGGTTGCCTTTAATATTTGGTCTTCTTGTCCTTAACCATGGCCTTAAAAGGATTCCTTTCTTCTTTTCCATTGGGTTCCTCACTAGGTCCAGCCTACTCATCAACATGTTCTTCTTAATCCCAAGAATATTGCTCTTCTTATATCTTGTCATAGGTTAACTCCACACCTTAATCCATGAGAGAAGAGGTTTGGGCTTCTACCCACCTCCTAGTTATTTTTAGAACTGGTCTAGTTATGACATCCAAATCATTAATTTCCTCCTTTGTGCAATTGGGAAGTGGAATTTGTTGATTTTCCACTTCATTGTACTCATCCTCCTATAGTACTTTACCATCTTCCACTTGGTTCAAAATGACAAAGAGGTGGAGAATCTTGATTTATTCTACAATATCCTTGGAGTAATTCATTTTCCTAACCTCTAGATCATCCTAGGAATTAGCCTAAAAATCTTCGATGTCCAACTTTGTGCCCATATTGTCTACCCACATATTTATTTATTTCACCATAAGGGTCAAAATGTCTTCTTTGACTATAAAAATAAAAACCAAAAGTTTCCATTTCTACATCTGAGTATTCAACTAACTGAGCTAAGGGACAATCATATAATCCTCTTCCAAGTGCCAAAGGATAAGGCACTCCTACTCCATGTTTGCTCTTCAATAGCTAGTTTGAGGCACAAAGTTGCCTTGTCATTTCCAACATCACAATATTGTCATAAGGATACCTAGGAAACCTATAGGGAGCCCTTGAGAAACCCTCCATCCTAAAATAAGTGAATTTTGGGAATTAGATAAACCAATACCCAAATCTCTTGATCATCTCCATAGCCAAGGGGGAGAGCCTTTTGTTTAGGTCCCATTGCAAGGTTTAAACATCACAAATGCATCATTCACTCTCTTGTAGTGATTTTTGGCATTTTTCATCTATAAATTATGTTGATTTGGGATAGTGCCAATAGGACCCAAGCATGTTAATCATCTGTATCTAAAATTGGCAGTGAGGATGCACACTATATAAGAGGTCATGTTAAATATACCAATCTTTTTCACTTAGAAAATTGTTGATGGAGATTGTCAATAATCATCTAGGAAAAAGGGAACTTCTTTGTCTCTCTCAAAATCTCCTCAACATAGTAAAACATCCAACCCTCAAATGTGGATGTTGAATAGATTCCCACTACTTTTCTCAAAAGAGTGACCAAGTTATTGACTTCGATAATGAAGTCACTCATGTATAAGTCTTTAGGTAATTTATTGGCGAAAGATCTAGGGTGCTTCATCCATATTTCATTTACCAATTTCATGCATGCCTCTAGATCCTTATCAAACAATGATATGGTTTTCTCTTTGTTTGTTAAAGACATGGTAGAAAAAATATAGAATACCAAAATTTTATGCAATAAAGGAAACAAAAATATCTACTAACACTTTACCATCAATAACTATTATCTTCTTGGAATCTTTGTGATAATTCTCTCTACTTTCCATTATGATCTTTGGACATTGTACAACAGTAGGGAAGGTAGCAGCTTGAGGTTTCCCACTTTAAACTATTCTTTTTGCTAGATTAGTTTGTCTAGCTCCAAAAATTATCTCTGAACTCCTCAATGTCAATATGATCCATGTTGGCATCCCCAACCATGCTCTAACTAGAGGTAATTCTGGTGGGAGGATCCACACCTTTGAATTCATACTTCATCTTGGTTGTCCTATCTATGAAACCTACAAAACAAACCATTAATGAGAAGATTGGAAATTCATCATTAAATTTGAAAAATTCTTAAATGAATCCTTCTAAATATTTTCACAATGCCACCTAAATCATAGAAACAAAAATAAGATAAGAAAAATTAGATCGATAGAGGGAGCAATAATAGAGGACCCTAAGATAATCAAAAGAAAAAAATGGGTTACTTTCATAATATCCTTGATAATTGAGAGGGAATAGATTTAAGAGAGAAAAACCAATAGTGGAAAGAATACTTGAATTGGTTTCAAATTGTCAAAACAAAATGTTATCAAAACCATTCACAAAACAAGAAATAAAGGAAATAGTGAAACAACTCCATCCAGGTAAAGCTCCAAGTCTAAATGACTTATCAACAGGCTTCTACCACAAAAGTTGGTATATAAGTAGAATGAAAGTAGTAGAAATAATAGAGGATTCTATGAAGAAGGGCACACTGTTAAGGGAGGTAAACAATACATTCATTGCATTAAATCCTAAGAAAGAACAAGCTTTTTCATTAAATGAGTTCCAACCAATATCCCTATGCAATACACTTTACAAGATAATGACAAAATCAATCACCAATAAACTTAAAAGAATATTGCCAAATATCATAGTTAAAGAACAAACTAGGTTTGTTCTACGGAGATCAATTTTAGACGGGGTGATTATTGCACAATAAGCTATCCATTCAATTTAGAAGGGGGGAAACAAAGTATGCTAGTAAAATCAAACATTAGGAAAGCTTAAGAACAAGTAGATTGGAGATTTCTCTTTAAGGTTCCTTCAGCCTTTGGATTTGACAGCATAACATGCCCAATGTTTTACCCTTTGATTTTAACTAAGTTTAAACCCACATGTGAACAATTTATGTTTACAATTCCATACCAATAAAAAATTTCCTTTTCTAAATCAATAACAAGATGCACATTTGAAATAATCCCATTGCATTTATCAAGAAACTTTACATTATTCCAAGTAATAATTTCAAAAATTACATAATCCCATGTAATTATAGCATTTTTCCAAATACAATTTTCATAATGATAGAGATACATGAATACATACACAACTTCCAAGAGATTATTTGAAATAGAGTACAAATAGTCCAGATGTCCCTTCCTAGGAATACATCTTCAAATTTCTAGTGCCAAATTTTTGAGAAAAATTATCATTCAAGCGCTTTTCTGCCAACCATGGACTAATTAAGTGCAGTCCCCCACACATCTACCTAACTGGTAAGATGGCCCCACCCTTCGACAAAGAGATTGATTGAGTAACCTCATAATACTAGCCTTCCTGTGCATGTTGTTGTGTCCTATATAACTTGAGCTACCATACATTGGATATAACCTACATGCATGACATTCCCAGTGTAGTTATAAAAGCCTGGCTCACAGTGAATCGACAAGTGTAAACAGAGGCTACTTACACTACTTTGGCCAAATTTTTGATATAAAATCATTCGCTCGGAAGCGAAGTCTTATGTTTACCCACCCCTTAGCTCAATTTGGTAAATGAGCACACATACTATTTTCAATCATAACATAATTTCAACCTAAAAGGTGATGATATAACTAATTGACCAACTAGGTTTCTCCCATCTATGGATTATTCTAACCCCAAGAACAACCAAGTTAACCACACATGTACATGTAGTATTGCAAACCAAAATATTTAACATAGTACTTTAAGATAATACCCATTCTCATATTTCCTAATCTATGTAAGCATACATATGGTCTATGACAACCCAGGTATTATACTAATACACTATGATTATCTTATCTAGTAAACACAACCACATAATTCCAACACAAGGTATAAATATAAATACAAGCATTAACCAATAAGGTCTCACCAAAATAAGAATTCACCAAAGACCATGCAAGCTCGCCAAAATAAGAAATAATCAAAGTTCATGCAAGCATGCTCATCATAATATATAATTCATCTTTTCTCAAACACTTGTATTCAAATACGTTTTCAACACAAAAGAATAAAGAAGTAAAATCAGCATATGCCAAGAATTATAGCTCCCAATGAAGATACTGCTCCCTACCTTAATTCCATAGTCACGCTTTCTTCTCCTTCTATGTTTAGCTGATCTCCAATCCTAGCCTTCTCTCAAGACTCTTAACAACTACAAATTATCAATGCAATCTCTCTTTCCTCACTAATGCACTCAACTACTTATTTGCATAGAATACTACAACAATGAACTTCAAAAGAGCGAATGAAAGATAACAAATGAATGACCCAAAAGGTAAAGAAGCTACCTCTATTTATACTTAAATTTGAGAAACTTATTATTACAAACAAGCTCTATAATCCACCACCTTTTCTCTTCCAACTACCACCACTTAACAACAAAAACCAACTTCTCATCTAAATGAATCGACTAAGCCAAAAGAAGTGATATGTGGCTGCTCAAATAGTTGATATGCAAACACATATACAGTCCATGCATTTTCAGCCTCTCTTATATGGCTAAGTCACCCTTTTAACTAACAACAACTACTATTTTATTGAGTCAAACACAAAAATGTTTATACCTACATATTTCTTATTTGCAAGAAGGTCAACTTCTTCAAAGCTTCAGCCAACTCGTGGCTTTTGACAAATTCTTATGCTTTCATTTAGTTGTGTGTGGCTTTGCAGCACTTTGACTCCTATTTGTTTTACATTTCATACCATGGTGCAACATATTACACAATACTCGCTCCTTTATTTTTGTGCATTGGTATTAACATAATCAGCAACTTTAATAAAATGCATCTCCTTACTATAGCACAGATTTTAAGCGCTTCACATTCTTTATTATATGCTATTTACTTTGCAAACAATACATACTATGCACCACGTATTATGTGCAACATATACGCAACATATGATTAACACACTGCTTGGATTTATACAACCATTAACCATTTATATGGTCCGCTTTATACATGCGTTGAAGTTTGTTTTATATCATTTAAATATATATAACATTATATATATATATATATGTGTGTGTGTGTATGTTATCACTTTCCATAGTTATAATATATATATATATACACATACACACACACACATCAACTGTGCATAAATTCCAACACCTCATTTTATCTTTTAAATATAGCAATTAAAATATTATTTGATTCTTGCCCCAAAACACCCCCACTTTGTCATTAATACCCACTTGTAACTCCTTAATATTAAGTTGTCATAGAATTTTTCATAAAGAATCTACCAATAATTTCCAATCATATACATATTAACCAATATATGTAAATATATATATTTATACATATATTTGTATATACACTTTCTTTGATACATACATATATTTTCATATATATATCATATTTACTATTTTACAATAAACACAAATGCACATATATATTTAATGATATGCTTATACATGAAGTGTATATATATACATACATATATTTAATCGATTTCTCGTGTATGTGATATATCTATGTATGAATATGTGTAAGTATTTCTACCTATGTATATGCACACACACATATGCTCATTTGCACGAGGTATCCAATACATACATACATTTGATGTAGGTGTTGGCAAGAGACACTGCAACCATCATCTGGTGTTGTCATTGATGGCAACCCTAATCAATGATCAGGTATGCACATCCTCATTTGAGCATACTAGTAGATAGATTGAAGGTCGACAAGGCAAAATAGAGTATCTTGTAACTCAACGTTCATTGATTTGTACGAATTTTTTCGGTTATCAATTTGTGTCACGCATCTCAGGGAATGTTTTTTGGTATATTATCTCTATTGAGATTGAAGCGCAGTGGCTCGTATTGATTTTCATGTAAGTTAGAAGATCCGATGAACATATCTTTTATTTTGCCAGTAATAAAGCTGACTTCATGAAATGCATTATGTCATGGATGTATAAGGTGTAATTAGTTAAATGTGTTTGTGCTCAATTATGTTTGTTTGGGTCCCCTCTATGTCTTAACCGACTTTGGAGGATGCACATAAATATTTAATCAAGGATCTAGTCAACGGTGGTAATTATTTTTGTGTTCTATTGAAGCCGAAAAAGTGTAAATGAATTTTATGTTGCAAATATATATACAAGTTCATTCGTATCATTTTACAAGTAGTATAAAGTGTGTGTTGATGCAATTTGCGAATTAGAGCAGAGTAGAAGTGCGATATTGCACAGTTTCACTTATGCATAAATATTTTGTGTTGCGACTGTGAGTAGAACAGAGTAGAAGTGTAGAATAAGTCTGTAGGACAAAAGATTGAATATTGTGCTTCATCGGAACTGTAATCAAGAATTTTAGATGTTATCTATCTCAGTTCACCCTTTCAGATGGTTTTAATCTGAACTCTTGGGCAGTAATCCCTCTTTCTTTTGAGCAGTGAGCTCTAGACAGTGCGCCTGAATGCAAGTGCATTCCCCTTATTGTAATCTTCATTTGAGTATACTCATATTAAATTGTGGATCAGCCATCCACCATGGTTTTTATCCTAATAGGGTTTCCACGTAAAAAATATTTGTGTTATGGTGTTGTGTTTATTTGCTTTATGTTTATGCTTTATGGTTGAATGGTTTTAAAGCTTTGAAGATAAAGGTTAAGAAATTTAATTTTTGCACAACATTGATTCACCCCCCTCTCACTGTAGCTTTTTTCCAACAATAGGTACATATCAATCAATATATAAACATAATTACATGAAGAAGAACATATACACAATACAGAGATCCAAACACATAACCCAAACCAAGGAACAATCAATAAATCAAAGAACAAAACCAAAACCTATTCAAATCAGTCCTAAACAATGATCGAAGGTTTACTTACCAATTCTCAAACTAATTTGACTCAACTTGACCAATATAGGATGTGTGTGTGATAGCTCAAATATGCACATTAAGGGCTATCGAACCAAGCTCTTCTCTTGAGTTATACTCTTCCTTTCTTCTAGAGGCTCAATTATTTTCTTGCATCTAACTTAGTGCATCACAATAGAAGTTAGCTAATAACATTACATTCATATGCATTGTATATCATTTACATTATTAAAGTACTAAAAGTATTCGCATTGCATTTCACATTCATTCATCACATTTTCCATCCAAAATATACAAAACATAATCATGTATTAAAACATTTTAACTCGTCATAGTAACAGTAAATAGATAATAACACAATGAGGTGTAACATATTCCCCCTTGTAAATTATCATCCCCAATGATTTTAAGTATCAAACATGAAACATAAAACATAAAGTATAACAACATTGTCTTTAAGAATTTTCAAAGTTTAACAAAACATGAGGAAAAATTTGCTTCATCTCAGCATAGTCCTCCCAAGTGGCAAGATCTTTTGCATACTAATCCTACTGGACCTTGCATTGTAGAACCTCTCTATTATATAGGTGAAGCCTACGTGTTTTGAGTACTCTGAGAGGCTTGATTGTTACCACTCCTGGGTCATGTACCTTTAAAGCATTCCAATTAATAACATGATTATCCCCTAGTTGTACTTCTTAAGGTATGACACATGAAAAACATTGTGCATCCTGACAAGAGCTGGTGGTAAAGCAATTTGATAGGAAATAGGGTTAACTTCTTTGAGAACCTCAAAAGGACCTACATAACATCGAGCTAGTTTGGATGACTTCCCAAACTTAATAAAACTCTTGTGAGTTTTAACTCTTAACAAAACCTTCTCTCCTAATGAGAAATGTCTGGGTACCCATTTAGAATCTGTATAAATTTTTTGCCTATCATTTGCTTCTACAAGATTTTACTTAATCATTCTAACTTGCTCCTCCATTTGAGATAACATATCTAGTCCAAGGCTTATTCTATCATCTATCTTATCCCAATTTATAGGAGTTCGACATTTACTACCATACAATGCTTCAAATGGAGCCATCTTAATTGCGAAATGATAAGAGTTGTTATACACAAATTCCACTAAAGGTAAGTAATCTTCCCACTTGTATTGTTGATCCATGCAATACATTCTCAGTAGATCCTCTAATACTTGTTTCACCCTTTCAGTTTGACCATCAGTTTTTGAATGATATGTTGAGCTTATGTTCAAATATGTCTCAAGTGAAGAAAATAAGGTTTGCCAAAACCTAGATGTTACATGAGCATCCCTATCGTAAATAATTTTCTCAATAATTCCATGTAACCTAAATACCTCTTATATAAAATTTTGAGCTATAATAGGAGCTCCATTTGTTGGATTCCCTATTATAAAATGAGCTACCTTCGTAAGCTTATCCACTACTATCAGAATGGCATTATGCTTATTCCTTGACATTGGAAGACCTTGCACAAAATCTATGCTAATGGCTTGCCATTTTATTTATGGAACTTCATGAGCGTAGAAAAGTCCTCCAGGGTGATGATGTTCTTCTTTCACCCTCTGAAATTCTAAGCAACTCGCTACAAATCTTGGAGGATCTCTTTTCATTCCTTTCCAAAAATACAATGCCTTTACATCAGCCAACAACTTAGTTACTCCAAGATGTCTAGAATAAGGTGTAGTATGAAATTATTTCTACACTATATTCCTTAATTCCTCAAAGTCAGGGACATAGATTCTTCCCTTGAACCTTAATAAAACATTAGGTTCAAAGTGAAATCCCTCATACCTTGGGTCTTGCAGATTATCCGAGAATGATTGCTTGACTTGCTCATAATATTCATCACCCTTGGATTTCTGCAACACTTGACCCTTAAAATCAATTTGAATTAATACCATTGAGGAGATATGTCTCCTATGACTTAGGGCATCTGCAACTCAATTTTCCTTGCCCCTAATATATTTGATATTAAAATCATAATCTGATATCAATTCCAACCATCTCTTTTTCCATGCATTTAGATTTGGCTGGGTAAACAAATAATTTAGACCGTGATGACCAGTCTTCAATTAAAAAGGTTTCCCCAATAGATAGTGTCTCCACATCTATTTCCAATTCCAAATCATGTGAAGCATAATTTTTCTCATATGGCTTCAACTTCTCAGACTCATAGGCTATGACTCGCCCATCCTGCATTAATACTCCACCCAAATGTTCTCTTGAAGCATATGTGATGACAAAAAAATCACCATCAAGATCTGGTACTTTCAGTATCAGAGTTTTAGTTAACTTCTCCTTGAGTTGGTCAAATTTTGCTTGACATTTCTTTAACCATTCAAACTTCTTCCCTTTTCTCTACAATGAAGTGATAGGAAAAGCTATTCTAGAAAAGTTTGCCACAAAATTTTGATAATAATCAGCCAAACCCATAAATCTTCCAACTTTTGGCACATTATTTGGTATTGGCCATTCAAGTACTACCTCAATTTTTGTTGGATCAACTGCAATCCCATTAGCTAAAATTACATGACCTGGATATTATACTTTCTTCTGAAATAAGATACACTTCTAGAGTTTTTCATAAAGCTTATGCTCCCGTAAACGTTAGAGAACAATCCCTAGATGTTGAAGATGTTCCTCTTAGTTCTTGGAGTAGATAAGAATATCATCTAAGAAGACCAAAATGAGCTTCTCTAAGCAGTCCTTGAATACATTATTCATCAATTTCATGAATGTTGTAGGTGCATTTGTTAGTTTAAAAGGTAGGATTGTGAACTCGTAATGACCATACCTAGTCCTGAAGGTTGTTTTGAACATGTCTTCATCTTTGATCCTCTGTTGATGATGTCCTTAACGTAGATCAATCTTTGAAAACACCGTCTCTCCTTGCATTTGATCATAGACATCATTGATACATGGTAGCAAGTACTTGTTATTTATTGTTGCCTTGTTAAGCAAGCAATAATCTATGCACAAACACATTGTACCATCCTTCTTCTTCACGAAGAGCACTAGTGCTCCCTAAGGTGAAATACTAGGTCTAATCAAGCCTTTGGAAAATAACTCCTCCAATTGAGCTTTTAGCTCCTTTAACTCTATCATGGTCATCCTATATGGAACTTTTGATATAGACTCTGACCCTAGAACAATATCGATGGAGAAATCAAACACTCTTTTGGGATGTAATCCAGGTAATTCATCTAGAAATACATCCACAAAGTTCCTTAGGATAAGATATTTCTCCATATCCAAATTTCCTGATTCCACCATCTCGCCATCCTCGACTTCTTGGATATTTTGGGGTCCGTAGTACACCACACCATCCTATGAGATGAACTCGTTACACTCCTCAAGTTTTTCCATTTTTATAGAAAAAATTTGGCATCCATTCTTCTTAGCTCTATGCATTTGTATGGCGGATATTTTTCGCAACTTAACTTCTCTAGGTGTTCCTTGTAAGAATACCTAGTTCCCAAGGTCATCTAAACACTCTACAATTTTAGCATGACAATCCACTTTGACCCTATGCTTCCACAACCAATTCATTCCTAATATGACATCATATGAACCTATGGGGATACATATAAATTTATTTCTATAGAGAAACTCAGAATTTCAACCCTTGCTTCAAATAAACATTGCTCCACCTTAGCTCTTGTCTAGTTTGCATACTCAATAATCCAAGAATTTTCCATATAGCCAACTTTTCTAGAAATTTTACTAGCTACACTAGAAGAAACAAAATTTTATGTAGCACCAATATCAATTTGAATTGAAATAGGTGTACCAAACAAAGTACCTTGAGTTTCCATAGGAGTAATATGATATTCCTCCTATCGGTTGTCTAGCGTCACATGAATCTTCTGCTAGAATGCTGCTCATTGAGGAGGTAGAGGAGTTCCATGAGGCTGTGTCCTTGGTGATTTGTTGGGACACCGACTTGCGTAGTGATCTCCTCCATGAGTGAAACATCCTCCTAATGACCCATTCCTTGAAGTAGGTTTTCCACAATTGCCTTCATTCCTACTAGAATTGTCATTTTTATTGTTATTGTTATCCCCCCTGTGGTCCCTCCTAGATTCATTCTGGTTATTACGAAATCCCTTGTCCCCTTTCCTTTGAATATCCTACCCATCACTTGGCTTTGTAGAATTTTTATTAGCTTGAGACCAATTAAATTTTTTTTTATTCTTTTCACAGTAGGTAGAGATAGATTTAAGCCTTTTATCTTGCTTAATAGATTTCTCGTACAGTAATTCCATAGTAGCAGGACCGTGCATGTATACTTCTCCTTCAATTTGGGTGCTGAGGCCCATGATGAATTTCCTAATGTGAAACCGCTCATCCTTTTCGTACATTGGCATGTACCTTAGGAGATGAGTGAATTTCTCCCAATATTCATTTACTATGGAATCTCCTTGCTTTAAATTTTGAAAATTAGTAAGCTTTTGATTATAGTAAAGTTGAGGTAACCGCCGCTTATGGAAAATTTCCATGAATTCATCCCAAGTGAGACTTAAGGAACTTAACCCAAGCTCCATCTTTTTGTTCATCCACCATGTGGGTGCTTCCCTAGACAGCTGAAAGGCTCCCCAGATGGCCTTAGTTATTTCATAGTAATTCCTTATCTCAAAATATTTCTCCATTTCCATGAGCCATGCTTCAACTACATCCACAATGGTGGTTCCCTCAAACTTAGGAGGGGTAACCTTCCTCATATCTTGAGATAATTCATTTGCAAGTTGTTTACTCTTGCTTCCCTTAGACCTAGATTGGGATTCATCATTTTCATGATCACTTGATTGTGAATGATCATTGGAATTTTCTCCTTCATCTCAATTAGGAAATTCTTGTTCTTGCCTTTCCGTTCCTCTTACCTCTTGGCTACCCCCAAATTTGGTTCTTGTTCTAACCATTTTCACAAGTGTTCCACTTGGAGGTTTCATTTCAATTAGATCCTAGGAAGGTTTACTTACCATTTTAGAAAGAATAATATTTCCAAAAACAATCATTCATACACAAAGAAGTTGAAAGAAGAGTTTTGCACAAGTTTTGCTAGATCATAATTTTTATTAAGATCAAAGGATTCCAAATATCCTTGTATTTACATAGAGTGACTAATCAAATAGTCTAGGGTAGAATATCCCTCAAATTCACTTTTTGATACATAGCTAAGTGGGACATACCCCTTAGATTGTTGTTCAGTTACATTTCCGAAGGGTACATAACCTTTACACTCACTCTCATATAAATAATTTTGGGGGACATATCCCTTTGATTCTCCACTAGAGGAAATTACAATAACTCAAGATAATGGAAGAACATGAGGGTCCCTAAAAATCATGGCAGGACTAACACTCCACTCTGAGGGTATATCTCTAGAAAGTGGTACGAAATCCGACCTTGTAGGAGAGACAAGAGTTACAAAATTAGGAGCCTCACATATACTCTTCCTTTCTCATTTGGCATGGGATAAGGAATGGATAATAGATTCAGTGTCACTAAGCCATATTATTTTATCATAATTGGTCCCCTTGATGGTTCTAACTATGGCTCCCCTCACCTTCTTAGCCTTGAGGTAGCACTCATTACCGATCACTAATTTCTTGGTTGTTTTCTTGAGATGCACCATCCAGGCACAAGAATTCCAAACATTAGATTCACATAATGTTGGATTAAAGAATAATAAGCTCATAGGTTCCAAAGTTTAACCTGGTAGCTTTGATACCAAGTGTAACATACCCAATGTTTGACCCTTTGATTTTAACTAAGTTTTAACCCACATGTGAACAATTTATGTTTACAATTCCATAGCAATAATTTTTTTTTTCTTTTTCTAAGTCAATAACAAGATGCACCCATTTCAAACTCTAATTTCATTTATAAAGAAACTTTACATAATTCCAAGTAACAATTTCATATTACATAATCCCATGTAATGATAACATTTTTCCAAATACAATTTTCATAATGATAGAGATACATGAATACATACACAACTTCCAAGAGATCATTTGAAATAGAATAAAAATGGTCCATATGTCCCTCCCTAGGCATACATCCTCAAATTTTGACTACCAACTATATGAGGGAGAGTATCACTCAAGCACTTTTTTGCCAACCACAGACTTAATGCGGTCCCCTGCATATCTACCTAACTAGTAAGATGGCTCTACCCTTAGACGAAGAGATTCGTCTAGTAACCTCATAATACTAGCCTTCCTGAGCATGGTGGTGTGTCCTACATAACTAGAGCTACCATACATTGGCTACAACCTACATGCATGGCATTCCTAGCCTAGTTATGCAAACCTAGCTCACAGTGAACCAACAAGTGTAAATAGTGGCTACTTACACTACTTTGGCCAAATTTTTGATATAAAATCATTCATTTGAAAGCAAATTCATATGTTTACCCACCCCTTAGATTTATTTGGTAAATTACCACACATACTCTTTCCCATCATAACATAATTTCAACCTAAAAGGTGATGACATAACTAAGTGACCAATTAAGTTTCTCCCATCCATGGATTATTCTAACCCCAAGAACAACCAAGTTAACCACACATGCACATATAGTATTGCAAAATTTCATCTTTAATATAGTACTTCAAGATAATATCCATTCTCATATTTCCTAATCTATGTAAGCATATATATGGTCTATGATAACCTAGGTATTATACTAATACACTATGATTATCTTTTCTAGTAAACACAACCACATAATTCCAACATAAGGTAAAAATATAAATATAAGTATTAACCAGTTAGGTCTCACCAAAATAAGAATTCTCCAAAGAACACACAAGCTCACCAAAATTTAAGAAATAATCAAAGTTCATGTAAGTAAGCTCATCATAATATATAATTCATCTTTTCTCAAATACGTTTTCAATGCAAAAGAATAAAGAAGTAAAATCATCATGCCTAGAATTATAGCTCCCAATGAAAATACTACTCCCTAGCTTAATTCCACAGTCATGCTTGTTGCTTCTTCTATGTTTATCCTATCTCCAATCCTAGCCTTCTCTCAAGACTCTTAACAACTACAAATTCTCAATGCAATCTCACTTTCCTCACTAATGCACTCAACAACTTATTTGTATAGAATATAGTTACAACAATTAAATTTAAAAGAATGAATGAAAGACAACAAATTAATGACTCAAAAGGTAAAGAAGCTACCTATATTTATACTTTGCCACCTTTTCTCTTCCAACTGCCACCACTTAACAATTAAAACCAACTTCTCCTCTGTAGAGTCTAAGCTAATGTATTGTAAACTTGGTAGAACCTACACATTCAGAGTTTTAACTAACTGAATAGTCCACTCAACATTGCTCAAGACTACATTAAATTGTCAACCCAAGGCTTGTAAGCTTGTGATGGTGCAACATTATATATGCCTTCAAGGACTCAAAACTACTTAAACTACCCTACTCAAGTTATTCTACTTGCTAGAAAACTCACAAAATTACAAAATAGTAAAAGACATAACTAGAACTAGTGGCTACGGGTACCTACAACTTAGACTGTAACTAAACTGTTACTAGTAAAACATTATTGTACCAAATGAAAACTAATAAAAACTAATGACTCAGCTAAACTATCCTCGAGAGCACTATTGGTTAACCATTGCATGCATATCATAAACATTCATTAACAATAAGTAAGACATGAGATTCTAATTAACTTGCATATGATTCATTAAGTAGTGATAAACTAACAACAACTATTTAAACAAAAATAAATAATTTGAAAATGAAGTGAGGAAAAGTACCTTGAGTGGCCTGCTCAAGTGGTTGTTCTCACTTTAACTGAACCCAAATCTAGCTAATAGATTCTACACGACCCATGAAATTAACTCCATTTATTTCATATTCATGAAGATTACATGAGATATTTTCACAAATTGTATTCAATCATTATAAATATTTCATGTCTTGAAATTGAAAGTAACTGATAACATAAAACTGCAAAACCAACTAACTATTCTACGGATTCAACCAACAGCTATATACAATCTTGAGGGAATCTTATCCAAAATAACAACTTAACCAAAATCATTAACACCACTCCCATATATTTAGAGCATAGAGTTAAGACTGATTTATTGAACCTATAACTGAAAAGGAAAAATAATCCTAATAGGACTAAACTTTTGTCAAAACAGAATTGCATGTAAACATAAAATCATATGTCAAAATCCCATACGTGAAGGAGTCCTCTTCTTCAGTGTTTATTGACTAGTTTTAATAATGCACGTTCAACCTTCATCAAGTGCCTTTAATAAAAAAACATCACATTCAATCTGATCTAGAACTCCCCTGTTTTGTTGTCCAACGTTCCTTTTGTTACGGGTTCATCCCATAACTATCATGTGCCATGGTTCCTCTTTAGCTGAAAACAAGTTAATTTTGCAAAACATGTACACAATGATAACTATCATAATTAAAACACAACATTCCATCAATATTCCATACATATCTTTATATAAATCATACAATAATAGTATATTATAACCATAATTCCATCATTGTGTTTTAGGTTCAAGTTTGCATAATAGATATGAAAGGATAGTATAATGTAGGAGCATTGTTTGGAAATTTTATCTAAAAGTGTCTCAAAATATATATAAGAACAACATAAAATGAGTTATTATCTGGACCTGTCACCCTATAAATGAATTGACTAAGCCAAAAGAAGTGAAATGTGGCTGCTCAAATAGTTGATATGCAAATGTGCATATACAGTCCATGCATTTTCAGTCTCTCTTATATGGCCGATTCACCCTTTTTAACTGACAACAACTATTATTTTATTAATTCAAACACATAAAGGTTTACCTACAGGTTTCTAATTTGCAAGTAGGTTGCCTTCTTCCAAGCTTCAGCCAACTCATGGCTTTTGACAAAGTCTTATGCTTTTATTTAGTTGTGTGTGGCTTTGCAATAATTTGACTTCTATTTGCTTTACACTCCATACCATGGCACAACATATTACATAATACTCACCCCTTTATTGTTGTGTATTGGTATTAACATAATCAACAACTTTAATAAAATGCATCTCCTTACTATAGCACAAATTTTAAGTGCTTCACATTCTTTATTAAATGATATTTACTTTACAAACAATACATACTATGCACCACATACTAAACACAACATATGATTAACACGCTGCTTTGCTTTATACAACCATTAAACATTTATATGGTTCATTTTATACATGTGCCGAAGTTTAGTTTATATCATTTTAAATATATATAGCATAATATATATATGTTATAACTATGGAAAGTTATAATATATATATGTATTAAAACCAATAATTTCCAATCATATACATATTAACCAATATATGTAAATATATATATTTATACATATACGTATATACGCTTTATTCAATACATACGTACATACATACATACATACATACACATATTTTAATATATATATATACATACATATATCATATTTACTATTTTACAAATAACACAAATTCATATATATATATTTATTGATATGCTTATACATAAAGTGTATATGTATACATATATATATATATATATATATATTTTAATCGATTTCTCGTGTATGTGATATATCTATGTACGAATATGTGTAAGTATTTCTACCTACGTATATGTGCACATACATATGCTCATATGCACGAGTTATCCAATATATACATATATACATACATACATTTGATTTAGGTACGTATCAATCAATATATAAACATAGTTACACAAAAAAGAACATATACACAATATAGAGATCCATTCACATAATCCAAACTAAGGAAAAATCAAGAAATCAAAGAACAAAACCAAAACCTATTCAAATCATCCCCAAACAATGACCGAAAGTTTACTTACCAATTCCTGAACTAACTTGACTCAACTTGACCAAACTAGGATGTGTGTGTGTGTGTGTGTGATAGCTCATTTAGGCACATTAAGGGTTACCAAACCAAGCTCTTCTCTTGAGTGATACTCCCCCTCTCTTCTAGAGGCTCAATTCTTTTCTTGCATCCAATTTAGTGCATCACAATAGAAGTTAGCTAATAACATTACATTCATATGCATCATATATCATTTGAATTATCAAAGCATTAAAAGTATTCACATTGCATTGCACATTCATTCATCACATTTTCCATCCAAAATATATAAAACATAATCATGTGTTAAAACATTTTAACTCATCAAAGTAACAATAAATAGGCAATAACACAATGGGGTTTAACAAACAAAAAATGGTTGGATTGGATTTTTAGTTGCGTAACTATCTTGAGGTAATATATTATTATCAATGGTTCTCTAGAAAGCTTCTTTGAGGTATCTTGAGTGCTCAAGTAGGGGGATTCATTATCCCCCTTTCTATTCATTATAATGGCATGTGAATTGGGAAGGACTATAACTCAAGCTTTAGAAACTGGAAGATTAGAAGGCATCCAAATAACTAGCAACATTCCAACCATATATCATCAATAATTTGTTGATGACACTATGTTGTTTGGAGTAACAATAGGAAAGAGATAACTCATTCCCAAGCTTTAGGGCAGGAGGTAAACACGATTAAATTAGAGATCTTTTTCTTCTCAACCAACCCTAGAAATAATAAGAAAACATGAGGGTTTTGAATTTTAAGATGGGAATTCTCCCAAGTGCATATCTTGGACTTCCTCTAGATAAAGGACTTAAAAAAAAATTATGGGATTTGGTGGGTGAGAAAATATCTAATAGAACGAAAACTTGGAGAGGGTGGTGGTTGTCATAGTTAGGAAGAATAATAATGTTGAAAGCAATAATTTCAACACTACGAGTTTATCTCATGTCGTGTCTAGTATTATCCTCTGAAGCAAATCAAATGATAAACCAAAAAGTGAGGAAATTATTTTGGCAAGGTAATGTAGAAAAATATAGAGTAGCATTAATAGCATGGGATAAGGTATGCAAGCCAAAGTGTGAAGGGGGGGTTGGTCTTAGACCTCAAATATCTCAAAACAAAGATCTTGGTGTGAAGTTGGCAAGGAAATGTTTGAATAACCACAACTAAAATGGGTCAAAATCCTACAAAACAAGTATTTGGATAATCAAGACCCAACCAAAATACTACCAAAAGTCTCCTATGAGGTTCTAGATTATGGAACTTGTAGATCAATTATAACAAACTACCTAACTTGGGATATCCATGATGGGAGGATTGCCTCTTTTAGGAGGACTCTTGGGGAGAATTTCCTTGTTTGGAAAGAGGGGCATGTTTGAATTAGTCAAAGTGGCCGCTAAAGTGGATGTGGGGCTCAAAGGTTAGAGACTATCTCAAAGTAGTGCAACAAGAAGGCATTTTAGTTCAGAGGTGGAAAGGGCTTGAGGGTTTAGACATTTTATTTATGGAGAAGGATTCTTTGGAGAACATTTTAAAGGAGAGGACCATTTCAATTAGAGAAGGTGAAGGTACAATCAAATGGAATGGGGCAAAGTTGGTTTAGTATAATACAAGAGATGATTATAGATTGCTAGAGAATAATGAGGCCAGTACAAATATTCCAATGCATCTCTGTTGGAACAAAGATTTTTTGCCTAAGGCTAGTACTTTTGCATGGGAAGCTCTACAGAAGAAAAATTTAGCAGTAAAAAAGTTTATCAAAATGGGTTACAATGGACCATCTAGATGCTCGTTAATCTGGGAAGAAAGTGTAGATCATTTATTGTTGGGATACCAATTTGTACGAGTGTTGGAAATAGATTTGTACAAAGCTTAGGTTGATTAGTTCCCTACCTAATGATATTATGAGCCTCTTCAAAACCTAACCAATCTTGAATAAATCAACATCCTCATATCTTTAGCTACCAAGTCTATCAATACTCATTTGGGAATTACGGAAAGAATGTAGTTGAAGGATATTTCAAGATAAGGAAATGAGCATGCACTCATTTTTAAATAAGGTGGAGGTGACTATTATAGAAGTGGAAAATTCTAGGGTGGGGGGAAATACAAAGCATATATGATTATAGTTGGGATAATAATATGTTGAAGAGATGGTTTGGTTTATAGCCTCCCCTCATCAGTGGAATAGGGGGTGCCCAAACTTGGAATAATAGAAGCATAGTCAAATGGTATCTACCACAAAAAGAGATTTAAGTTTAACTTCGATAATGCCTCAAGAGGCAATTTGAGTATTATCAGGGTTGATCTGCATTATAAGAAATTAGAATGGACAAATAATATGCAAAGCCTTGAAACCCTCAAATAGAGGAACAAGTAATGAGGCCAAGCTATAGGCCTTGATTTTTGGTCTCAATATATGCCTAAAGCTCAAAATGGAGACACTTGAAATTGAAGGAGATTCTACCATCATAATAAATATAAGTAGAAAAAGACTAATGCAGAATTGGAAATTAGAAACTCTTATGGAATTAGCACTTGGATTAACAACCGAGTTTGTAGACTACACAACCAAACATGTATATTATGAGGTGAATAAGCATTTCGACTCACTTGCCAATGAAATGGTTGACAACATCGAGCAAATTTTGATAGATAACCCATGACAAGACAAGTATTGATCATTTTTGCACGAGCTTGGCAGGTTGAAAGAAACTAAACATTGGAAAGGATCGAGGGCTTGCATGCTCAGTGCTATGAAAGAGATGATATGGACAATGTAATATGATGGGATTCGGTAAGGACAAATTCCTCACCTTGACTTGAGAAACTAACACCCCTATAAATAATTTCTTGTAGGAAAATAGAAATATGATCATACTAAACTATTAATCACTTGAGTTGGCAAAGCATAAGAAACATCAAATTAAGGATGCACACTCCCTTTGGCATGGAAAAAATGATTTGGTGTAGCACACTATAATTGTATGTAGCCAAGCAAACAAATCTTCATTCTACTCTAGGCAAATAACTCTCTATAAAATTAGGGATGGACACCCCAATAAGGCTAGTGAATGTTAAGAGACAAATGGATTTTTTAGGGAAGATCACAAACTATAGGTTGAAGATGGTCCTAAACTTTCATCATGGGTTAGTATTGTGGGCAGTGAAATGGGTCCTCGACAACTTCTTCTTGGAAGCAAATAATAGATACATAGTGAATACCAAAATTTCCTCTAGGTTCATGGCTTCTCTTTTGGATTTAGGAGAGGCCAAGGAAATGATGAAATCCCTAGCATGGGAAATCTTCGAGAAGCACTTTTTGGGTGGACTTGACAAGGTTATTTAGGTGGTGCAACTCAACATCAACGTCCCCTCTTTGTAGGACATCCAAAAACTATTGGTGAATGAAGATGGGGTGCAATGGTTGTTATTTTTGGAAATTTTTAGAAAAAAATGCTCTCATGCAATATAAGCATAGGGCCAACAAGGGTTGCTCCTTCTTGAAAAAGGCAATGAACCTAGAGCCTATCAATGACATTGATTGAATAAATGAATTTGTAAGGGAAACCTAAGAGGAGTTGGATATGTAGAGCTATGACAATAATAATTACACGTATATTTGGAATATGTAGTTTGTAATGCTCAATATTTTGTTTAAGCCTAAAGCAATAGTTCATAGCTTAAGCTACATTAGTAGGAAGTAGAAATAGGTTTAGGAATTGTCTGAATTTTAGAATATATAACCATTAATATGTAATTCCTATTTTCAAATCAATACAAAGTAATTATAGCTACAATTTGTTTATCAAAAGAAAAAAAAGCTAAATACATGCATAAATAAACCATTGTATCTTTATTTCAAAATAAATTATTTTATTTATAAACTTCAAAACAAACTAAATGACCTAATAAAATTTTGGGAGTTTTCAATTTTGGTGTGTTGGGATCTCTCATTTTCAAAATTTGAATTTGAGTACATTTTTTTCAAAGTACTATGTAGTGATCAAGATATTTTACAAGAAACAAAGAAATTAAACATGTTAAGAAAAACAAGTTTAATTTTATTCTAAGAAATAAACATAGATTCCTACTCTAACTAAGAAATAAGAAATTAAATTTATAATTCTTAGGAAAGTTTAAATTTTCTAATTACTAATTGAAATATTTAAAAATAAAATAAAATGTAATATCAAGAAGCTCCACATAAGATTTTTGGTGCTAGTGGTGATGGCTTGTGCCTTTAGAGAGCCCAACTTCTTTTTGGATCCTATTCTACAACAATTGGAACCTCCTCTTAATGAGAGTGGTGATGGGGTAGCTTAGGATCTAGGAATTAAAGATTACATGAAAGATATAGGAATATTTAAAGCTTCAATGCATAAGGGAAAAGGCTCACAAAGGCCTATGCTAAGCATAAGAATGCTATGGGTGGAGGTTGCAATGAAAAATATTATTTCTCTATAAGTAATTCACCATCCTTATGATATAATCAAGGGAATAAGGAATGTATATATTAGAAAAATATTGGTGGAATATAGAAAAATCAACCTCCTTGAATGCCAAAATCAAGGGGATTATTTATAGGTTTGAAGCTTCTCAATAATGGGGAGGTGATTGGGAGAAAATTGAAGAGTTGATGGAAAGATGATTGAAGATTTGATTGAGATTCAAGGGTAGAAAATAATCAATTAGGGGAAGAGATGACTCAGTTGATACTAGAAAGAATTCTCAATCACAAGAAAAATTGTAGAAAAGTGATTGAAATTGAAGTAATTATGTGTCTACCAAATATTACAGGGTCACTGTTTTTTCCAAGGCATGTTTCTTAGCGACCCTACAAATCCATATAGATCACCTAGGTGAATGTATAGTTTCCTAAGAAATTGTTCAATCAAAGGTTTGTAAAAGGTTTTTAGTGTTGCATAAGTACTCAACAATTAGTTCAAAGGCTATATGAGATAGAGAAGAGGAATGTGAGCGTTTTCATCAAGAATGAAAAAGAAAAGAGGATGCGTAATTCATGTCATGTTGGTTGTAAGCTAGACTACAAAATCATCATTAAATTTTAATGTTGGTATGTGCAATTTCAGAGACTTACAAGTTCAAAGTTTTGAATCTATCAAGGTTTTTCTTGGATTGAGGACAACATTTATGCTCTTTTTAATGGTAGAGATGAATTTTTTGTCATAACTTTGATTAATGGAAGAACCCACTAGAATGATAGTTATATTTAGTTTAAGTTCATTTTTTTTGCATTGACTGTATTTTTGTTTTCTTTTTTAAATTGACAAGGCTCTTGTTTCATTCTTGTAATTTAAGGTTTTACATTTTAAAAGAATTTTCGATTATTTGTTAAATAAATACAAGCACCCTTTTCTCCACTTATTGATGAGATTATGAAAATAATTTTCTAAAGAGTTAGAGAACTAAATGAGAGAGATAATGTCTCCGTGGTTTCTTGATTGTAATTTAGTCAATTAATGAAATATTTTATAAATTTAGAGATGGTTCTTCTCTAGCAAATAATAGATACTTGGGATTTCGAATAATCTTTTATTTTGAGTTGTTTAGTGTCATTGAGCCATTTTTCAAGCTAAGGCTTACATTTTTTTTAATAGAGGAATCAATACCTAGCGGGATTTATGAAACAAATTCTTAATGCATGCCACTATGACCTCTATTTGCATGAGTTTTCCTTCAACCATACAAGGGTAAATCTAAGGGAATTGAGCCTTTGACCATCATATATGTCTACCCTTAAGGGCTAAGACAAACAGATTCTTGATATTTTGAGGTTATCCAAGATTTTTTGGAGATCTAATTTTCTTATTTTCTTAAAAATAATTGTACTCGAAATTTAATATGAGGCTTGAAATACTAAAAATGAATACTTAATTTTATTTTGAATATGTTATGCTACAATTATCAAGATGAATATTCTAACCATATAATATTTTCTATTTTGAGTTAGGTATTGACATGAAAAGATCTAGGTTTGTCATCTACTTTGATTATTTTTGTATATTGGGATTGCATAATTATAACTATCTAAACATTGGGGGTATGCTTATGGATTGATGATAGTATATCTATAATTGTCATGATAAGTAATCATCTCAATAAATGTTCCACTTAAGAGCATATAGGTTGCATGCGGGCCTAAAGGCATATTTAGTCTAATTTGATTTAATCGCCATAATTTAGGAAGGAAGCTAATTATAAGAAAGGCCCATTTACATGGTAAGTGAGATACAATAGTCATAAATACCACTTCATCTTCATTGTAGTTCCTTCACAATTTAAGTGAAACACCATTTACATAACTTATCATCCTATAAAGTGCATAAACATAGGTTGAGCTACCTATATTTTCCGAAGAGACTATTCTATTTGGTGAATAATAAAGGAAATACCTTCTCTCATATTTTTTGTGTCCCCCTTTCATTGCTTTCTCTATAATATTGGGCCCAAAATACAAAGGAAAATTTACATCAATAATCTATTTTGATTAAAGAGATCAATATAATTATAGAGAACTATATGATTTTTATTTATCTACTATTATTTTGTTACCTCAATCATTTGGAATCCTTTTATATTGGTGAATAATGAGAAGTTACTCCTTTAGCTATTTTTACTTTTGATTTTAAACCAAATTGGTGCACGAATATACCTCTCATTTGGAAGCTATACATCTACTCTTCATAACATTTTCTAGCATCTTCCAAGCCTATACAAAATGACTATTTAGAATAGGGTATGGACATTTATCAAATGATAGGGAAAATGAGATTTTTTTTGACATGTTAGTTGTAAATGCCCTAGTATATATGTATGTAAAAATTGGAAGTATACATAATACATGTGTACTATGAAAATACCTAAAGAGAACATGGTTTCATGGATTACAAAGATTGCAAGATATAAAAAAAATGAGTTGATAGAAAATACTGTTGACGCTTTTAAGAAAATGCCTTTCAAAGTTGGAAAACCATATTCCACCACCTTTTTAGCATCCTCCCAACCTATAAAAATTCGAGAGCCTTAGGTGAACCTAGATAGACTTCCATGAAATAATAATCAAAACTAGATTTTTATCCCATGTTATTGTTGCAAGCACCCTAATAGACACACATGTAAAATGTGGAAGCATACATAAGGCACATAAATTATTTGACAAAAAATGTCTCAAAGAGATGTGGTCTTATGGACTTGAATGATTGCATGATACACACAAAATGAGTTTAATGAGAAGGCCTTACAAAATTTTAAGAAAATACAATCGATATGAGTAAGGCCTATCTCCATGACCTTTGCTAGAATCCTTCAAAGTTATACAATTTTTTTTGAAAAAGTGTATCAATTATGTATACTAAGTATTATGTGTTAATACAATAAGTATATCTCATTATATTATATTTTTTTATCTTTCTTTGTTTGTAAAATGCTTTCTCTTTAATTTTATAGTGATTTGTTTGTAGTGTATCTAAAATGTAACATTCTTTAGAGATTAACACAATTTTCCAATTAGGTTTTAATATTTTAAATTTCTTTATTATATTTTTTTAATCATTTGTCTTAACTATGGAGTTGATACAAGAAGAACATTGCAAAATATAATCTTGTTTTGTTTTTTTCCTTTATCTTTTAGATATGTATTTTTAAAATGTTGAGGTATATACAAGGTAATTGAACTATTTGAAACTATACCTTGAAGATGTGGTCTCATGGATTGAAATGATTTTACGATATGCACAAAATGTACATTTTCTTAAGAGTTTTCAAGGCCTTTTCAACTAAACCATTTTGTACATATATAACAATCACCGCATTCCACGATACCTCGTTTATTTGGTGTATTTAATTGAAAACCCATAAATCCTCATTAAGAGCACCGATTTGTTCATATCCCACAATTATTACATTCCATGTTCACATGATTTTTGTATTCTCCCGCACTTCAAATACACATCTACTAGGGAATTTGCAACTAAAATAGTAGACACAAATCCACTTTAAATTATGCTTTCATGGATGTCCATACCTTGTTCCAAAGATCCCATTGTGGAACATGCCACTAGAATATTGACAAATATTGTGTAATGTAGCTTTACACTTACCACTTGCATTTTCTTATAAGTTTCTAATGCTTTTTCAACAAACCCACTTTATGCATATCTTGCAATCATTACATTCCACAAGACCACATCTCTTTGAGGAATACTATTAAACCCTTAAACTACCTTGTGCATTTTATGAAATTATTACACTCTTATACTTATTATAAATTTCTAAAATCATATTCAATGAGAACAAATATTATTGGAAATGATAGAAATGATGAATGCAACTATTTTTTCTTTTTAAATAAGCCCCAAATTTAAAGTCATGGAGTAAACCCACACAAAATATTTCCATTTTATCCTATAATTTATAAATTAATATGATTTCAATATGATATTTAAATCTAAGATAAGAAGATCCCCTCAACATATTCAACACTAAAAATAAGTACGAACTTCCAACCTAAAGAAAAGTCTTAGATGGGTCCAACTTAACAACAAATATATGACTCATTTAGAAGATCTTTGTCAAGAACACTAATGGAAGTCACAATTACTCAAAGTAATATTTGCAAACGGATTCTTATTCTTTTCCACCACACTAGAAATGCAACCCGTATATCCAAACAAAAGAAGGATCTAGCCTCCAATAACTTCAATAAGCTATTGAACTCTCTAATGAAACCTAGTTGTTTGGACAAATTGATTTAAAAAGACAATTATAAATTTATCCAAGTTCTTATGGTTAATATTTATTATGACACTCTTGGTTATCTTTGGAAATAATCATCAATGCAAGAAAATTTAAATACTTTCAAAGTTACATCTTTCTTATAAACTCATCCAAAATCTCTTAAATTATTATACTTGTGAAAGTTATTATATATATTATAAACAACATTTGAGAATGCTATTAATTTGTTGGTAGACACAAATATTTGTAACTTTGTACATTAATAAATAGTGTAAATAGTGACATTATCAAACTATTTAGCTAATCACACTTTTTAGGTTGACCTATTCACACTAGTTAAGTCCCCACTTAATAAATTTTTGCTTTTTGTCCCACTTCATGTAGTTGAGACACCTAGTGCATGCACAATTTACACATGCTCATGCACTTGTTATTTAAGCATACAAGTGTTACACATTTGGAGGGGTAGTCAGCCATTCAATCCCACATTCCTACCTCCTCTACCTTGGCTATATATGCAAGGATCTCATTGAACATTTTCACACTCATTTTTATATGATAGACACCCTATTGTGATTATTTTATTTTCACTAATGAAAGGTTTATTTGTTGCATTCAGATATTAACTTCTCCAACAAGAAATGCACCTAATGACTCCAAAAATATAAATGTGTAAGCCTAAAAAAACTATAAATATCTACATGTATCGACCATTTGATAGTACCTTTAGGTGCTTTATTAGTATAATTTCTATCATAACTCAAGCCTTGTGTATAACTATCAATTGAAGGATGAGAATCATTGGATTCATAGATAGGAGGACAAAGTATCTTTGGTTTTCTAGAAGCTAAAGGACAAACCTCATTTGGTTTCCTAAGGACAATCTCAGGTAAATCATATAGTTGTGTCAGACTTTCAGACAAGAAAATAGTTTCACCCAAAACCACATGACATACATGTGGCACATATAGTTTTGGGAAAAACTATTTCACCTAAAACCATCTGACGTATATGTGGCACATACAGTGTTGAGCAAAACCTTTTCACCTGAAACTATAAAATATTTTTGTTGTTGTGAAAATTTGAATTGTGGTTGAATTTATGTGTAAGGTTTCAGGTGAAAACCTTTAGCTTGAAATTATCTATGTGCAATTTAGCTCTTTTTTGGGGCAAAGTTAGAAACACTTCAACTTCAACTCTAAATTTCTTCAACTAGGGTTATTTTCATGAAAATCTAAAAATACCCTTTTGTAAAGTTTAGAGTCCAAAATCCATTTTTTTTGATATTTTGATTACTTTTATTGTGATTTTTTAAATTTATTATAAGTAGATTTTTATAATCAAACATGAGACTTATTAGAAATAAAATAAAAATTAAAACATATATACATATACGCATTACATTTTTCTATATTTTATAACATAAATTCTCATATATAATTTATTCAAATAATTTAACTCAATTAGATCATTTTAATTTATTTTCTATTTTGTAATGTAAACGCAAAATGCCCAACCCTTTAGCATAACTTTGCATTACTCTAACTTCATCATCTCTCAAAACAAACCTCCTATAGTAGCCATTCTAGGATTGGCCTTTGAGCAACCATCAAAGTTCACCTTAGCGAGGGGAGGTGACCAAACAGTCAATCTTCTACTCAAAATATATAACCAATTTATCCTAGTCAGGTCTTGCTTAATTCCCCACAGCTGTTTGACTCTTGTATCGTTGTAGGTCGGTGATACCTTAGATGGACCAAAGGTGGTGGAGTTGATATTTTCCTGGATTTTCAATTTCATACAACAAAAGACCTACCTTTTGCTTCTTTGTTGTTCTGCTCAATTCGTCCGTGCAAAATCTTTTCCTTCTTTGCTTACACTGTTCCCGCGCAAAATCTTTTCCTTCTCTGTTCATTTATATATTCTTTTCCCCAGAGTCTTAAGAATTACTGTAGTTGAGGAGAGGACATTTTGAAATGACGATGGCATTGCGGAGGGCATTCTCCAACCATTTGAAGCAAACCACACAGCCTTGTGTTGGTAATGCACTGAGGTCCTCTGTCAACCCAGCACAGAGATTTCATTTGCATTGGTTAGTCCAGTCACAGTCGCAGACACACCCACTTCAATTTTCGCCTGCTTTTGCTATTCCTCTTCGCTCTTTCAGAAGTGGAAAACCTCGAGATGATCTCAGCATAAGGTTAGTATAGTACTATTACAGTGTAATCAAATCCATGCATTACGTTTTTCGTCTATAGTTCCACGGAATTAAACTTTTAGTCAGAAGGGAATTGAACTCTTGATCATCTTCATTTAAAACATACATTGCCATTTGAATGAATAGCTGAAAAAGACGGATAATCTGTTTTCTTTATTACATCTTTTTGGTTTAGAAACGAGTCATAAAAGAGCAGAGTTCTTACACGTAAGAAGTCTAAAATGGATTTCAAGTTGATATTTTCTTGGTCTTGAGTAGCAGAGAACCTATGAATTTTTCATGCTTTTACTGTAAATTAAGAAGTCTAAATTGGGTTGGTACCTGATATTTTCTTGGTCTTGAGTTGCAGAAAACCTCTGAAATCATTTTGTTTTTACTGTAAATTAAGAAATTTGGTTTTCACCAATGACCAATCACATAAGATAATTAGGAGTGCTAAAAGAAAATCCAAATCCAAATGCTAAAACATACTGTCAAAAACTAAATCGAGGAAGTAATAGAACCAAATAGGAGGGCTGAGACCAAAATGAGTAAACCCTAGGCAAGTTCAAAGTTCAAAGTTACAGAAGCCTCATTTTACTAATCAATCCTGTGAAAGAAAGTCCTCTTGTTTAAAGGAAACTATAATGTTTCATGATTTGATAATTTATCAGCAGATTATAAAATTATTGTCTACCCAATTCACAAAATGAAAAGACAAGTGCTCCCAACATTTTCCTCTGCAACTTGATCTTTGAATTATATTCTAAAGGGCTTAACCAATAATTGCTGATCCGCACAAGCATAAATATCTGATGACATCATTCATTTTGCATTTTGCTACTTCTCTTGTTTCTTGTCTTAATGACAGATAACTGCTCAAGGAAAGCCCAATCAGCTCATGGTCCGATAAAAAATTAAACAGGACCTGTGTTGGATATTAATGAAAGGGGTTAGATAACTCTCCAAGAAAGAACTCGTCTTACACTAGAAGATGGCAACTTGTAAGAGCTTTATTGGAAGTTTCTTTTCTCAAGGGGCATTCCTTTCCAATAGTTATTTTGTTTTATAATGATTTGTGCATACTGTCTTCTTTAGGATTCACCTGTCTCGATTTAATCCCCTTCTTGTTAGGTTCTTTGCTTCTTGACTGTAGCTCTGCCTGCCTTCAAATTTTTTTGGCATTATTTTAGATATTGTAACTTGCTATACTCTTGGCTTTCATTGAGTTACTTTGACATTAAGTTTTTTTTTTAAAAAAAATAAAAATAAAAAATTTATTGTTCTTTTTAAATTCAGGAGATTGGATTTGTAAATAATGCGGGAATTATGAAGTCAACCTGCTCCGCAACCCCCCCACCACTCCCTGAAAAAAAAGAAACTACTTCCAAACTGCCCATACTGTTGCATACATTCCAAGCATAACATAATAAAAACAATTCTTCTTCACAATCAACAACTGAAACACCAAGAGGGCTATAGAAGCAAATAACAGAGATCTTAAATGTTTGGGCCTCAATATCAAAGAACTAACACATCTACCATTATGGTCTGACACCCTTTCTTTCTACAGGTAGTTCAAACTTAATAATCATACAGCCATTTATGAGAATATTGTTGTTGATGATTTGCTTTAAAGTGAGCGTTACCTTTTGTCAACACATCCTAGTTATGTGCCCTGATGAACCTTAAAAAATAGGATCTTATACCATTATTTTCCCAATTATTACCCTTCTCCACTATACCTAGTTCTGAAAAGGAGCATTGAAGTTTGAAAATACACCACTTAGATGCTTCTATGGTTTTACAGACAAGGATTTTATTTCTTGACAGCCAACAAATATTTGAGCAAAATCTGGGTTTAGAGATAAGATGATTGGATGATTTTAGTTTTTTTTTACCGTATCTAGAGGCTAGTCATCTACATAGTCTAAGAACCCAAAGACTTGAAAAAGGGAATTTAAGGCATTGCCATGCATAGATGGTCACCATCACTGTTGCTTAAGACCTTAACAGTACCCTTTTCTATGGTTTTTTGAAATGCAATGGGTGTAATGGATCTAGTTTTGGGTTGCTTTATAGATGCTTAGATGCCAACCTCTCATGAACAGAATGTCTAACATATGCAAAAGTTATTCCTGATAACAACAACTCAAGAATATCCAATGGCAACATGAAGCACTAAGATGGTATGTATAGAAGTTGAATGATGACTACTTAGATATCAACCACTTACGAATAGAATGCCTAATATATGCAACAGTTATTCAAAATAACAACAAATCAAGAATATCCAATGACAACATGAAGCATCAATAATACTCTGTATGGCAAGCTGAATGGTGACTAGCATTCATATAAAGCTTAATAAGTTCTTTTTCTAAACATCTGCTCCAGGAGAAAAATCTTAGAGAGCAATTTATACATGAAAGATGATAGATCTTAGTTTGTTGCCTTAGGTCAGGGACTTATTGTGTTATAACTGATATGCACGTCTGCATCATAGTCACCTAGAGGTGGGAGATGGCTTGGGCATGGGAAACAGGGACTAAGATGGAGATGCTATTTTTTGAAAAGTAATAGAAAAATCAAATATATAGGATGGACTATGGTTGTAATTGGAGAAAACAAATGTTATAGAATCAAATGCATAATGATAAAAAAAAACTAAATTGTAAAATCAAAATATTGGTATTAGTGTTATAAATAGCATATAGTTTATTATCACAAGCTACTACCATGTTATATCCCACTTTCCCTATTTAGTCCATCAATAAAGATTCCATGCTCAGATATCTTAGTCCTCCTTATCATATTCTCTCATACTAGTACTACTTTGAGATTTCATAAATTTATGCAATAGGAAAACTTGTACATTTTCGCACAAAAATTAGAAAAATAAATTGCCTCGCAGTGATTTTCTTTAATTCTTTTAACTTTTTTGAATTTTTTTTGGTTGGTTAATAGCATTTGAGAAAAAAATCAATGTAATTTTTGTGAAATATTTAAGAAACTTCCACATTTTCAATTGGTGCTTCTGGGAGACACATAGACTCATAGAGGCATTAGGAAATTTCATCTGAAGTTGCCCGATGTTTGGAGCATCCCCATTTGTGTCTTTGGGACAGGTTCACATTTACAATATTGTAGACAAGTAGCAGGAGTAAGGTTATGACTTATGAGTTTCTGGATAAATACTCTCTTCAACTATAAGTGATATAACCAAGAAGACATAGAATCTACTGATCAATCTAAACAGATAGTATACGCTTTAATCAAGCGTTATTCATGCTGTAACACTCCATTACTTGGTGATACACAATCTAGAGCTAGGCTAGTCATAAGATTGCTTATTTTTTGTGGCATCTTTATGATCTCACTGATACCATTTAAGCACATTGTAGTTTCTCAACTGTGGATTTCAATAAAAAATGGCATTAAAGTTACTGGAAAAATAATAAATATTAAGTACTTCTGGGAAAGTTTCCAGGCAGATTACAAGTACAAAAACTTTCCAGAATGCAGGCCTTTATTGAGGCATTTCCCACATGAGGAATGATCATTTTTACCGGTTTATGACCCCTGTATTCCAGTAAAATAATAGAAATTACAGCTTCTTTTCAAAATGCTTTAAAATTGATAGGTAGTGATTATGAAAACAATATTAATCCCTGCATACTACCAAGCAGCATATGAGAAAAAACTAGAGAGCGAAAAACATTTTCTGAATACACAGTTTAATAAAAAAATTTTAAGAGAAAATGTGCATATGAACAGAATGATTTTCCAGTACTAGTTGGCATGTTTCTCAATTTAACATAAGAATATACTGTAATAAATATGGAATAAAATGTAATAATGATATTACTTGGAAGTTATCTCTCAAACATTAAAGAAAAACAAATATTTTTTCCTTTCATTTCCTTGCCTTGTTTTGGAAACATGTATATAAATGTCAGCCATTCTACCACTCGTGTAATTGACCTTGGCTAAGCACTTGAATCATCTCTTGTGTATTGGCATTAGACTCCACAGTTCTTACCCAAAGCATATGCTTCAGTTCTTGACCCCTGATCAACCTGCACACCGTGAGATATGCATGGATGCAAACTATACTAGAAATCACACATGCACATGAGATACTTGAATGGCATAAATGGTGGAGCTTTGCTATTCATTCATTTTATATCAAAAGAGGTTATATCATGGGGTTTATATAGGCGCTTATCCCTATTGTTGACTGAAGCTATATTAGGATTGCTTTTACACGATTCTATCAATAGTACATACTATGCCTAAAAGCTAGCATCAATTCTTATTTGCAATCCTAAAATAAAAGATATGTTCAAAATAAACATTCTACATGTCCTATCCTTATCAACTCATTTTATAACTAGCTATGGCACCTCGTGCAATGGGTACGCCAAAGAGGTGTGGAAGGTGAATTAGGGAAATTTTGGTTTTTTTTTTGCACACATTTGTGTAGTACAAATGAGATCAATTGATAGGTAGTTTAGAAAATGATTTTAATATTAGTATTAATTATTTTAATTTTTATTATAGAATAATATTATTATATATTTAAAACTAATTATTCATTATATTTTATAAGGGAAAGGATGCCGTAATGTTATGCTAATTTATACTTAATTACAAAGGGTAAAGGATGCTGTAATTTTAAAACCTAAATTTGCTCATTGTTTTATGTATTAGCTATTATATTATTATATTATATTTATTATTTATGTATTAACTATTATATTATATAATATAACATTATATTTTAAAAACCAAATTATTTAGTAAACTAATTAAATATTTATTATTTATGTCATTATTTTATGTATTTATTATTATGTTATTATATTTATATCATTATTATATTATTATATTATATTTATTATTTATATATTAACTATTATATTGTTATATAATATAGCATTTTATATTAAAAATCAAATAATTTATTATATGTTTAAAACTAATTAATAAAATATAATTATATATATATATATATAAATTTTTTTTTGTTAAATTATGAGAATCTTGACCTTTTATTTTCATTTTAATAAACATATTCTTAAACTCTCCAGATTATGGTGGCCGTAATTTTCATTTAATTTAAAATATAATTAAAATAATACAAAAATTAGATTTTAAATTTAAAATGTAAAACACACATTTATTTTTTCTTACTTTTTAAAAATATATATAAAAAAACCCTTAGTATTCCATTTTACTGTATACATTAATTTATTAACTAATATGATAACTATGAAACAGTGAAAAATGGCAGGCAAAGCAATGAAAAACAGCAATGTAATTTTCATTTTAATAAACATACTCGACAGATTTCACAGTCACTGCATTGACCTAAGTGCGAAAAACAGTAGGAAAAACAATAGCGGAAAAATAGACGGGAAAATGGTAACGGTTGGAAAGCAGAAAAAAACAGCCGGCAAAAAACAACCGAAAAGTGAAGAAAAATGATGGACGGCGGAGAATCGTTTTCCTGTCAACCACGCTGTGTAACTCTATCTTGACTGTCGAAGAGGAAAATGAACTTGAGAAGTTCATATAGGACACGCCTTCGGCGTAATTAGCATACACATCTATCTTATTCTGTCTTTAGCACGTAATTACAATTATTCGGAATACAAAGTGTTCTTGAATACAAAGTGTTCTTGTCACCAACATTGGTGCAAACTATGTGTTTTGTCTTCAAAATACAAAGAAAGAAATAAAAACAATGAAAGTCCAAAACAAAACGTTTCTCAAGAGGCTATTGGCAAAAATGTAGTTAGCTTAGGTGCGATCAAAATTTGTGTAAACAAAGCTTCTTGCCAATTTGTGTGATTGGTCAAGATGTGTGTTGATGAAGCTTTGATTGTCTATAGAAGATGAGTGATCATGTCAATGGCTGTGGCTTGAAGGCATGCAAATTTTTAAGTGTATCCAACTTTTGAAACTTGATTGCCTCACGTGCTATAGGTAACACCTTTAGTTGCAAATTCTCTAATTGGCAATGCATGCTATAAGAGCTTGAACTTGTGCATTGATACTCTTAATCTTGCTATCCACTGGATCCTTGACAATGAGTTCCTTTTGTAACCAGTGTAGTTCTGGCATAATGGAGTTATGTGTGCATCAACCCATTTTGGCCAAGCAACTAATCCACCAAAAATCCTACACTCAATTGTTATATCATACAAATAAGTGACACAATGCAAAACATTTGTGGCCAAATCTTCTTCAACTTGGGGCCTAAGTGCATCAACATTAGCCTTACGTGCATCAACCTTGTCTTGCTCCTTTTCCTTTATTGCATGGCCTCTTATTTTACTTCCATTTGTTTAGCGTCACTCTTTATTCTCTCAATATCTACTACTGTGGTTGACTATGCCTTAGCCTTTTTTCGATGTTGCCTCAAAGGTGGCTATGCTCTATGCAAAAACAAAAAGAGATTGGAGAAATATCTCTAGCACATAAATTTGTTTCGCAATGAGTGTAGTTGGCATGGCCATTTGAACCCCCATCACCAAAATAGTAGTTACTGTGAGAGAATGTGTTGTTGCCAATTGAAGTGGTGAGCCTTTGTTTTCATGGCCAACTGTTAGATTTCCTCATGTTCCTCATCCAATGCTGCTATTTTAGTGGTCCATGCCGTATGATGAGCCTCCATTGTTTTGTATTTGCATTAGATTGTGTTTGCTTGTGCCTTAGAGTTTTCGGTGTCTTCACTGAGCTTGTGTGCCTCTTCTTGTGCAACTAATAACTCCACTTTCACCTACACAAGCTATGCACCAATTGTCTCCTTAATAGTGTCCATACATGTCAGGGCTCAACTCAATCCTTTCATTAGCCCCACAAAAGAATACAATCGAAGAGTTGCAACATCGCCATCCATCATTGCTTCAAGAACTAAAGTGATGACATCAATGCCATTTGATGCCTTTTCCTTGACAACCCTTGCACTTGGTATTGAAATGTGTACAACCTTCGTCTTAGACATATCCACGTGTAGAATTTCTTTGAACACCTTCTCAATAGAAGAAGGGTCACCAAAGCGAATTGTGGGTAGTTGGGATGAATGTAAAACACTATGCATCGATCATGATGGTGTGGAGCCCCCTAACTAGAATCTTTTGTTGAGCTAGTCCCTTGTTGATACTTTATCCCTTAGCCTTCATATGCTTAGTTGTTGCAATTTGAGTTGGAACTTGAATTGTTGGTGTAAGCACCAATGCCTATGTATGAGGTGGTGTAGCCTGTTGCATGGGTGTTTATGTTTGCACTATACTTTTTTGAGTTCGTGTTTATGTTGTAGTTGAGTGAGTTTGTACTTGTGCTGGAATCAATTGAGTTTGTGTGTGTTCTTTAAAAATTTCAAGCCCTTGAATGCAAATCCCAATGACGGGCTAGACTTGTGTGCAATGTGCTTTCCCTTATCCATCTTTTGTGTCGCCTTTTTGTTTTTGTATCCTTGTCCTATGGTGTAAAATCCATTACCAAATTTTTTGAATAAATTTGCAAAATTTCCCAACTAAGTGCACCTATAATCTTGATAGGATTGATTTCTCCAATACCAGTACTATATTTTTTTTCTCAATGAAATTCTAAATAAAATGTGCATAATAGATAATTATTGAGGAGTTACAGCAAACTGAACAATACAGAAGAATTGCACAAAGCCTTTGAAATCACAGAAATAATATTATATTAATTCGCTGACCTCATGACAGCTTTCCACAGTCCAAAAATCAATCAAATTTGACTCCCAAATGCTCCCTATGCCTCTATCAACTTGTATGGCACTTTCAAAGTTTAATATGGCAGCCTTAAAAGCTGTACGACAACCTTATAGTAAGTAATACATCCTTTTAACCTGCTGTGTCAGCTTTGTTGACTCTCCCATAAAATGTGTTGACTCCTATCTAGGTGGCTTTGAAGATTTGTAAGGCTTATAAGCCTCCCAAAATTCTATTCGCTGCCCTCCCTTGTAGTAAGGATGTGGTATAGATCTTTATTGGGGCTGAAATGGTACGGCTGGGCAAAGTCTCATCTAGAATAATATTTTTACATTAATTTCTTCTACACACAACACTATGTTCTTCTGTTTAGTATCACTTATACACACAACACTTGTATTTCCTGCTTTTTACCATGCAACTATCACTTGTACACACAACACTTGTATTTCTTGCTTTTTACCGTTTGCACACACCACCATAAACAAATTAATTATATTAATTATTTGCCTGCAAATCTCAGTTAATTTGTACCTGATATTCTGATGCTGGCAACTATAAATAAAAATCTCCACTTAAGCACAATTGTGAAACCTGTGTGATTTCACTTGCAATTAGCTAGGGAAGATATCTCACCACTGAATTTGATTTCCGATAGGGCTTTTGTCCTAGGGTTTTGCTCCAACAGAAGCTCCAAATCCACAATAGAGAGAATTAAAAATAAGCATGAGAAATTGAGCTCTCAAATTCACTTTTATACTTTTTTTGCCAAACTTTCCAGAAGTTATATTTTTAAATTCACTTTAATAAAATACTCCTTTCTGCCCCAAAAAACCCTTTTTATGAAATAATAATATTGTTTGATGTGCAAGGTCCTCTTTTTAAGTGTCCATGATTTAAAACTTTTGATTACCTTTCCAATGAGCTATTACACTAAGTTGCTTTTTGAATTAATTCATACAATTAAGCAACCTTAGTGAAATAATTAAATTAATGCACCCAAGTTGCGGAAACCACTGAACAGTTTGGAATCAACAACTGACTATATTGGAAGGACACTGATGATATAGAACAATAATTGGAGCCAATCGAGTGATATACTATAAATAGAAGCTCTCTCCAAGAATTTTGGAGAACACATTGAAAGTCGGAAATCACTTCTGAAAGTGTCATAAGGGTCATCAAGATCCATTGAGCTCACAACCAATAACAAACATCTTTGTAGAACACAACTTGCATGCTCCAAGAATTTTGGAGATCCTCTTATCAAACACCAAGTTGCTTTGGTCAAAACTGGAGTCGCACAAAAGCTTACAATGCAATATAGCTAAAAAAATAGGGACATTACATGTGGTGCCTTGTTACTTGGGCCGTCATCTTCAACAATGGTGCAATGGTGTGTAAAGGTGGAATTGGATGAGGCACAATCATAATAGGAACATGTGTGCTTGTAAGAAGGTATGTGCACTCTACTTCTATGATTTCCATTGTGAGCACACAAACCAAATAGTTGCCCACCTTGTCTATAATAATATCCAGAAAATTTACTATGCTGCAATGCTAGTGAAATTCAAATTTTGGGTATTCAGCATGCTGCCACAACTTTTGGCATGATGCACCGCTAATCTATGCACTGTAGCTTAAGTGCGTGTGCCCAACATGACATTGATTGCTTATGTGCCTATATATCATCGATACACATGAATAATATCAAGAGGTGCTTAAATCTTGTCACTAGAATTTGCTTTGGGACCCTTGAAGGCTCTCCACATGGTGTGCTATAATAAGTTAGCACATGTAGGATAAATAATACACTAAAATAAAGTGTGTTGCTTTGATCCTAGGATAGGTGCATGTTCCCAATCATAATTGGCGAGGTAAGTAGAATAATCTAACTTCACCTTTTTTCTGCTTGCTATTTATTCTACATAAGTTGTGCCAAATGGAAATTTACTCTAGGCGCACCTTCTTGAAAAGCTTCATACAATACCCTTTGATGCTGTGTGAACATAAGGATTCATGGTCTTTGCAACTACCACCCCTTGCCTACCAAATTTTTTTACTTCTTTTCTCAATGGTGTATTCTTCATGATTTCAACCACACTTGCACATCTAGGCATGCCTTGCTCCAACATCTTATTATAGGGGAGAGATATTAACTCATAAATAGTGTTCGGATTTTTCGGATTTTTCATATTATGTACATTCTCTTTCAAATAGATAACTCCATTATGAAAGTGGCTAACTAGAAAACATACCAAGTTATCTGCATTGCTAAAGTATGGTAATCTCCTCAACTTCAATACTTTAGTAGGAAGAAGCACCAATCCATGTTCATTGCACTCTTGATGTGTTGTGCCATCATCATTTTTGATCACTTTCACTATCACTATTGTTATCTTTGTGTCACTGGTTTGCACAGAGGAATGTTGAAGGCTGCCTTAGGTTTCGAAATTGGAACAGCCATCAAGAACACACATGAATCCATATTTTTTATATTATTGACCCTAGCACATGCTATCTCTTTGCTTGACATTGGTTTGTAATGCCTCAATGTTTGTTCCTCTTTTGTGACTTGTTGCATGAGTAACTCTTTGTGGTGCAATAACTATCTACTCGAAACTCAATAGTTGGAGAAAAACTCTAAAAAAATAATTTTCATTGAAATTTTGCTTGTAGTGGAATTTTCTTTCTGCAAAAGCTTTGAAGTTTTGCAAAGTGAACCATAAAATTTTGACTATATATAGAATTGGCCACCCTAGTGGACTTTGCAGTGGGTTAATTACCAAATTGAATTCATTATTATCATGATGATCGAAGCCCCGATCACTTGTCAAGTTCCATGGGAAAACAAATTGGTGATGATGTTCTCAAAAATAAAGCTCATTGCTATTTTTGCTGTGTAGTCTATGGTTGGGACAGCTTTAGATAACCTTGCTAAGACCTTGGACTTATGTATAGGAGGTTGGATGGCTACACAAGATCAATAGTCTATTTTTCAAATGGCTCTTGAACAATGGGCATTTCATTTCCTATTATGTTTCCTCACCCTTTGATAAATGTCACATGTGAGCACATAATCAAATACATCCTTTTTGATGGTCAACCACCAAAGACTTTCCTATAATACTTTTTGTGTATTTATGCAGCCTTGATAAAGTCCACTTGCTTGATCTTTGTGACACTCTTCCAATAGTGCTAAGTGCTCGTGGTCTACAACACATTTGTGTGAAATTTCATCTAAACCCATCTTATAAAGTTGCGCATCAATCAATTGATATGGCCTTGCTTGCGCTACCAATTGCTTCCTCTGTGCAACTATATGTGATGGAGTTGCTGGCCATGAAACCAAGTAAGTTGCTACCTTTTGCATTATGTTTGATGTTACTTCCACTCTAAACAATTAAGAATTTGGATGACCATCCTCCTCAATAGGTTCAATAACCTTTTCCCTTGTCTCAATTCTTGACAAATGAGTAGGCCCAATATGGTGTTCAGTTGATCACAACACTATTGTAAAATGAAACTCTTGGAAGAGAGTGAGCTGCCTAAAGATGTGCCCATGCAAAATTGGCTTGTTCCCCAAATTCTTCAATGACTAATGATCAGTAAAGAATACAATGGGGGTTTGCAGTAAATACTGATGAAGTTTGTGAAGTGCAAAACCCATGCCCCCTCATGCTTAGTCGTAGTATGATTCCAATTTGCAGCAATTAACTTTCAAATGGTGAAGTAGATTGGTTGAACTATGTTTCACTCCGTTGGCTACGCAAGCATTGCACCGATAGTTGTTTATGATGCATCTAAATGTTCAATGGGGCTCTTGAATTAGGGAACTGTGAAATTGGCACAATAGCCACTTTCTCCTTTGATGTTTTAAATGCCTGTTGATGTTCCTCTGTCTAGAAAATCTGCTCGATATACCTTAATATGTCCTTTAATGGTATAGGGACACATACATAATTCTTGATGAACTTTTGATAGTAGTTGGTGTGCCCCAAGAGTGTGCACGTTTCATGTGATATTATTAGCACTTTAATTGCAATATGACTTGCTTTTTTGGATCCACTTGAATCTAAAGATTACAAATAATATGACTCAATAACTTGCCAAATGTAGTCATAAATGTGTAGTTCATGTTGAGCTCAATTCTCAAGTGTTGGCATCTCTCGAACATGAGGTGCAAAGAATCTATGTGGTGTGCCACTATCCTAGACATTGTTCAGTCATCTAGGTACACTTGCAGGAAGCCATGAATGAAATCTTTGAACATACTTACAACAATACATGAAAACACTATTGGGGCATTCTTCAGCCCAAAGGACGTGACATTGTATGCACAACTAGCCCACTTAGCCTTATCCTCCTCTTCAATTTGTACCTAATGATAACTAAACAAAGTGTCAATGAATGTGTACGCTAATTCCCTTTCAACAATGCCTTCTAGGATCTCTTTTGTGAATGGAGTGGGAAATGGATTTGTAATGCATGCATTGTTAAGCATGTGGTAATCCAAACATATCCTTATGCATATTGGAATATGTTTGCCGTTGTGCCAAAAGATCGACCTGTTAACGCCCAATACAAATGCCAAAGATAAATGGATCCACGAGAGGCAGTTAGTCCATATCACGAATCCGAAGGGAGACGTTAGCGATTAGTCCAACAATGCACTCATCCTATTTGATAGAGATTACCATAAGGCACACCCATTTTGACTCATCTACCAAAAAATCACCCACACTCACAGCATTTTGTCTTATGTGCTCGCCCTTTTTGATAGAGATTACCATAAAGCACACCCATTTTGACTTATCCATTAGAAGAATTACCCATGGCTCCAACATTTAGTCTATCTACTCTTTCACCTTGATGCATAGATTGGGGTTTAACCTATATGGCCACTTCTTCACTAGTTTAGACCTTGGCTTCAACTTGATTTGCATTTTCTAAGGGATGAGTATAGGACTTTCATCTCTTGATAACCTCTAGGGAACAAATCCTCATACTTGTGTAAGAGACCAACCATTTGTGCAAGCTATTCTTAATCTAGTCATCTCCAATTGTTGCCATTATGGGTTATGTTGATGGGTCTTTTGCCACAACCAACTCAAGTAGAACGAAGATCAGTCTACCTCTCCTAAAAAGCTAATTGATCTAGGGAAACAATTAACTCCAAGGTCTTGTGTGCTAGGTCATTGCAATGTTGGAGCAGCTAAGTGGTCTATTTGATTTGTTTGTACAAGGTTTAATGTCTCCTTCTCAAGTGTAAGCTATTGGTGACCTTTAGCCTATTTTCCTAAGTTTTTCCCATGGGCTATTGGGTGTTGGTAAAGGGAAAATAAGTTAGGTAATTAAATTAAGTTGTCAAAATGGTGCCTTTGATTAATATTTTATTTGACAAATTATGTTTAATTATTAAAAAGGTGTTATAAGTGTGTAGATAAAGTGTCACTAGGCTTGATGTGCTAAAAAGTGGTCGTAAGGACAGTTCATATTATTGTTTTAAGGAAATATATATATATATATATATATATATATATAGCAACAAAAAAGCAAAAAACACTTTGTTTGAAAAAAACATTGAAAGAGCAAAAACTGTTTTTCGAAAAAGCAATGAAAAAGGAAAAAAACATTTTTTTTACCAAAAATAGCTTTGAAAAGGTTATAAAAGGAGGTTGGGTCTTCAAAAGAAGGGTTACTATTGACTTTTCATTGTTTGCTTTGAGAATGAACCTTTTTTTTCTATTTACTTGAGGACGAAAATTGTTTGGTAAATATAGTTTTGGGGATGAAACCCTCCTAGTTGGCTGCGTGGTTCACTCTAGAATCACCATTGTGCTAATTATTGAGTTTATTTTCCAGTTTGCTATTGAGAATGTTGGTTTTTGATGTGTTTTGATTTCTCAATATAATGCTTAATTGTTTCCAGTTATTGAGTTTTAGTTTAGTGTGATTTGAATACCTTTTGATGATTTTGTTGTTGGTATTGAGGCTGTATAAGGTTCCAGAGTTGGCCGTACCATTCTTAAATGCAGATTGGAGTGGTTTTTTTGGGTCTTATTGCTGACTGGAGGTAGGCATGTGGTTCTTGGCAGAACTGCAGCCTTTTTTCCGCGATATTCTCCTTGTTTCATGTTGTTCACACCATTTTCAATGCTGGGTATGACTGAGAAAGGTGAGATTTGACTGAAATTTGGAGTTTGGGTAGCTGTGCAGCTGTATCATCCTTTGTATCTGCTGTTTACTGCACTCTCTAGGTCTGATATAAGTTCAGTTCAGACTTGGGTGAATGCACAGCCCATATCTAGTGTTTGGGAATGTCATGATGACTCAGAAGAAAAGCTTGCAAGAGGCAGTTCAGTTCAGACTTAAGGGGTATCAATAGAGTTGATATTTTCAGTCCACACTTGTTTAATTCATCAACATTCAGAGGTCAGTTTCAGTGGTGTAGTTGTTCAGTCAATGTGAGCTGATCATTGCTATTCTTTGGTTTTGGTGAACTAATGTTGTATTGCAGCAGTGTATTTGATTATTAGCATAATGTTCTTAGCATTTTGGGTGATTTGTTCCTTTTGATATAGACATTTGTAGTTCATATGTCATGGTTTTGTAATGGTATACTGTTGGTTAATGCATTTTATCATTGAAGGTCTTGGTTGGTTCACCACTAGACCTCTCTGTATTTCAAGCCCGTTTTGGCATTGATCAGACCTGCATGCAATCAACCATTTTGGCTTGATTGGGTTTTGTTGTAATTTGCCAGTGGCTTTGCATTCTCAATGCATGCTTGTCTGTCGAAGAGGTGTTTGATTTGGGTTGGCTTTGCCGCTTGCATGCTCTAGTTGGCTTGCTTCCTTTTCATTTCAGCAGTGCATTCATTTAGATAGTGTGTGTGTTGTTCAAACATACATAAAGTGCTAGGATGTGCATTTGTATTTCCTATGTTGAGAAAAAAAAAGGTTTATAGACATTACACAAGTGGCTTGCGATGGTCAAATATCAAGCTAGACAGTTTATGCATCTAGAGATTTAAATTTGTTGAAACAGTTAAATTTCCAGATTTGAATAAAATAATTGTAATCTAAACCTAATCTACCATATTTGCAAAAAAAAATCAAAAAGATGTTAGGGGTTAAAGAAGTAAAGAATAAATGTAAACAACCATTGGTGCTCTCAGTTTTAACCTTAATTCTCAAAGGTTAGATGAAATCCAAATAACCTACAATATAGTGATCAATATTCCACCCTACTACACACAATAGATGGAAGATTCTATGGAATTTGACAAAATATTTGAGTTAAGTGCATGAAACCACCATATTACTATACAAATTTCACACACTACCCTACTTCAAAGCACTCAATAAGGTTTTACTGTTTACCAATTAATTCGAATTAAAGAGGGATAGAACATTTAGAAGAAAATGGGTACTATGCTTTGATTGATTTGTAATGGGAAAATTGCAACTTCCAGCAATATTGCCTACACTAATTTTTTTTATATTTTTCTTTCTTTCCAAAAGTTTCGACCTTTAACAATGTTTCTAAAACTAATATATATACCCATTCTAGGTGCCTAACACTATCCTTACAAGAGCAAGTTGGCTTGGATCCTAAATTGATCCCTAAGCCCCAAATTTACAAGTTACACATATTTCTGAGACTTAGGCCCCAAAATTAAATTACACATTTTATTATGTGGGCCTAAGAAAAGGAATTACAATTGAACACACTCAAATTGAAGAGTGGTTTATTACATCATGTTAAAAGAATGAAAGTGAAGAAGGAAAAAAAATGAGCGCTTGGCTCATTGTTGCCTAGTTGCAAAATTTGATTCTTCTTTCTCCCTCATTGGTCTAGGAATTGGGCCTAGAAATTTTGCAATGCCTCTAGTACTAAGTTGTAATTGGGAACAATTGTGCATTGAATTCTTACCTTCTTAGCAAAGAGGGCCTTCTTAACTTGCCCCACAACTTCCTACATAGCTAGAATCCTGGCTTGGAAAACATTGAGGTTCCCCTTTATTCTCATCAGTTCGTCAATTAGCTCCTCTATGAGATGCTTCCTTATTATCCTAGTGAACTCCTTGATGATGATAGTAGTTGGAAGAGCCTTACGAGGGTGCTCCCAAAATATGCAAGGAATTGTTTTTCAATTTTTGCACAGCTACATTAGTGGCCTCCTTTTGCACAGTGAACTTGCTTTTGCAAGCTCTCAATGCTTTGATCCTCCATTTAGTGGCTTCAAGCCACTCCATATGTATTTTTGGATTGCCATCTAGTAATGCATCTTTGTTTTGTAGGTCTGCATATGGAATTTGGCCATTCTTTGAAGCTAAGGTAGGTTGCCCTCTTGTAATATGAGCTCTTCATCAAGAGACTCCTCAAACACAACCATTGCATTGGCTTGATCGCTTAATTTGTTATAGCACTATATGGCCTCATTGATCAACCTGCTTCCTTGTGCCTCCAATGAATCCCTCCAAGACATGGTTGCACTCATCCCACCTCCAATATCTTGTCTTTGCTTGCCCTTGTCCAAAGCCTTAAGAATTATGGGAGCAGGTGCATTTGAATCCTTTGGACGCATGAGGTAATTGATAAATGCAATGAGCTCACCAACCTGAGCCTCAAGTTCTTTCTTGGTCTTCTCACCTTTATCCATACAACCCAAGACGACAGACATTGAATTCTCGAGAGATTGCTTCTCTCCCTCTCGTGTTTGATGACCCAAACTAGTTGTTTGCATTTGGTAGTCCCTTGGCTACATGCTAGTTTCAACCTTATCCACCAAAGAGGTTGTTACATGTGCAGTTCTTATTCCTTGAGCATCCATTGAGATGGTGAACAGTTTTCTAGCTCTCGTTTACCTTGGTTGAGTCTAGAACATTCCCACTAGCCATAAGAATCCTCTAAAATATGTTTATATGTTCGTTCTCTTTTCTCAATAGTAGATCTCAGTTTCATACTGCGCCTCGCCTTGGCAAAGGAAAGGAAACAAGGTCTAAGGAAGAAACGAATAACTCCTAAGACCCAGACAAAACACTAAGGACAAACAAAAGGCAAAGGGAACCCACCTCCAGAGAGGACACCCGCAAAACCCCATAACCACTAACTTAGAATAGGGGCACTTCGCAAACAAGACAATCATTCAGGAAGAGTGCAAAGTAACCCAATCCCACGACCAAAGGACCAAAGCATCAAAGACCAAAATCTCATGATTTTCAAAGAGAAGCTCAAAAGGCACGGCCGCAGAAAAGAGTTGAAAGACGAGGCAAAAAGGGGGGTCCCTACCTTCAGTGGGGCGTGTGTGCAAAAGCTGCGCAACAATGCATAGATTTTGGTTTAACCTATATGGCCACTTCTTCACTAGTTTAGACCTTGGCTTCAACTTGATTTGCATTTTCTAAGGGATGAGTATAGGACTTTCATTTCTTGATAACCTCTAGGGAACAAATCCCCATACTTGTGTAAAAGACCAACCATTTGTGCAAGCTATTCTTAATATAGTCATCTTCAATTGTTGCCATTATGGGTTATGTTGATGGGTCTTTTGCCACAACCAACTCATGTAGAACGAAGATCAATCTACCTCTCCTAAAAAGCTAATTGATCTAGGGAATCAATTAACTCCAAGGTCATGGCAATGTTGGAGCATCTAAGTGGTCTATTTGATTTGTTTGTACAAGGTTTAATGTCTCCTTCTCAGGTGTAAGCTATTGGTGACCTTTAGCCTATTTTCCTAAGTTTTTCCCATGGGCTATTGGGTGTTGGTAAAGGGAAAATAAGTTAGATAATTAAATTAAGTTGTCAAAATGGTGCCTTTGATTAATATTTTATTTGAAAAATTATGTTTAATTATTAAAAAGGTGTTATAAGTGTGTAGATAAAGTGTCACTAGGCTCAATGTGCTAAAAAGTGGTCGTAAGGATACTTTATATATTTTTTTAAGGAAATATATATATATATATATAGCAACGAAAAAGCAAAAAACACTTTGTTTGAAAAAACATTGAAACAGCAAAAAATGTTTTTCGAAAAAGCAATGAAAAAGGAAAAAAACATTTTTTTTCCCAAAAATAGCTTTGAAATGGTTATAAAAGGAGGCTGGGTCTTCAAAAGAAGGGTTACTATTGACTTTTCATTGTTTGCTTTGTGAATGAACCTTGTTCTTCTATTTACTTGAGGACGAAAATTGTTTGGTAAATATACTTTCGGGCATGAAACCCTCCTAGTTGGCTGCGCGGTTCACTCTAGAATCACCATTGAGCTAATTATTGAGTTTATTTTCGAGTTTGCTATTGAGAATGTTGATTTTTGATGTGTTTTGATTTCTCAATATAATGCTTAATTGTTTCCAGTAATTGAGTTTTAGTTTAGTGTGATTTGAATACCTTTTGATGATTTTGTTGTTGGTATTGAGGCTGTACAAGTTTCCAGAGGAGGCCGTACCATTCTTAAATGCAGATTGGAGTGGTTTTTTTGGGTCTTATTGCTCACTGGAGGTAGGCGTGTGGTTCTTGGCAGAGCTGCAGCCTTTTTTCCACGATATTCTGCTTTTTTCATGTTGTTCACACCATTTTCAATGGTGGGTATGACTGAGAAAGGTGAGATTTGACTGAAATTTGGAGTTTGGGTAGCTGTGCAGCTGTATCATCCTTTGAATCTGCTGTTTACTGCGCCCTCTAGGTCTGATATAAGTTCAGTTCAGACTTGGGTGAATGCACAGCCCATATCTAGTGTTTGGGAATGTCATGATGACTCAGAAGAAAAGCTTGCAAGAGGCAGTTCAGCTAAGACTTAAGGGGTAACAATAGAGTTGATATTTTCAGTCCACACTTGTTTAATTCATCAACATTCAGAGGTCAGTTTCAGTGGTGTAGTTGTTCAGTCAATGTGAGCTGATCATTGCTATTCTTTGGTTTTGGTGAACTAATGTTGTATTGCAGCAGTGTATCTGATTATTAGCATAATGTTCTTAGCATTTTGGGTGATTTGTTCCTTTTGATATAGACATTTGTAGTTCATATGTCATGATTTTGTAATGGTATACTTTCGGTTAATGCATTTTATCATTGAAGGTCTTGGTTGGTTCACCACTAGAGACCCCTCTGTATTTCAAGCCCATTTTGGCATTGATCGGACCCGCATGCAATCAACCATTTTGGCTTGATTGGATTTTGTTGTAATTTTCCACTGGCTTTGCATTCTCAATGCATGCTTGTCTGTCGAAGAGGTGTTTGATTTGGGTTGGCTTTGCCGCTTGCATGCTCTAGTTGGCTTGCTTCCTTTTCATTTCAGCAGTGCATTCATTTAGATAGTGTGTGAGTTGTTCAAACATACAGAAAGTGCTAGGATGTGCATTTGTATTTCCTTTGTTGAAAAAAAAGAAAACGAAGGTGTGTAGACATTACACAAGTGGCTTGCAATGGTCAAATATCAAGCTAGACACTTTATGCATCTAGAGATTTAAATCTGTTGAAACAGTTAAATTTCCAGATTTGAATAAAATAATTGTAATCTAATCCTAATCTACCATATTTGCGAAAAAAAATCAAAAGATGTTAGGGGTTAAAGAAGTAAAGAATAAATGTAAACAACCATTGATGCACTCAGTTTTAACCTTAATTCTCAAAGGTTAGATGAAATCCAAATAACCTACAATATATTGATCAATATTCCACCCTACTACACACAATAGATGGAAGATTCTATGGAATTTGACAAAATATTTGAGTTAAGTGCATGAAACCACCATATTACATATACAAATTTTCACACACTACCCTACTTCAAAGCACTCAATAAGGTTTTACCAATTAATTCGAATTAAAGAGGGATAGAACATTTAGAAGAAAATGGGTACTATGCTTTGATTGATTTGTAATGGGCAAATTGCAACTTCCAGCAATATTGCCTACGCTAATTTTTTTAATATTTTTCTTTCTTTCCAAAAGTTTCGACCTTTAACAATGTTTCTAAAACTAATATATATACCCATTTCTATGTGCCTAACACTATCCTTACAAGAGCAAGTTGGCTTGGATCCTAAATTGATCCCTAGGCCCCAAATTTACAAGTTACACATATTTTTGAGATTTAGGCCCCAAAATTAAATTACACATTTTATTATGTGGGCCTAAGAAAAGGAATTACAATTGAACACACTCAAATTGAAGAGTGGTTTATTACATCATGTTAAAAAGAATGAAAGTGAAGAAGGAAAAAAAATGAGTGCTTGGCTCATTGTTGCCTTGTTGCAAAATTCGATTCTTCTTTCTCCCTCGTTGGTCTAGGAATTGGGCCTAGAAATTTTGCAATGCCTCTAGTACTAAGTTGTAACTGGGAACAATTGTGCATTGAATTCTTACCTTCTTAGCAAAGAGGGCCTTCTTAACATGCCCCACAACTTCCTTCATCTCTAGAATCCTGGCTTGGAAAACATTGAGGTTCCCCTTTATTCTCATCAGTTCATCAATTAGCTCCTCTATGAGATGCTTGCTTATTATCCTAGTGAACTCCTTGATGATGATAGTAGTTGGAAGAGCCTTACGAGGGTGCTCCCAAAATATGCAAGGAATTGTTTTTCAATTTTTGCATAGCTACATTAGCGGCCTCCTTTTGCACAGTGAACTTGCTTTTGCAAGCTCTCAATGCTTTGATCCTCCATTTAGTGGCTTCAAGCCACTCCATATGTATTTTTGGATTGCCATCTAGTAACGCATCTTTGTTTTGTAGGTTTGCATATGGAATTTGGCCATTCTTTGAAGCTAAGGTAGGTTGCCCTCTTGTAATATGAGCTCTTCATCAAGAGACTCCTCAAACACAACCATTGCACTGGCTTGATTGCTTAATTTGTTATAACACTATATGGCCTCATTGATCAACCTGCTTCCTTGTGCCTCCAATGAATCCCTCCAAGACATGGTTGCACTCATCCCACCTCCAATATCTTGTCTTTGCTTGCCCTTGTCCAAAGCCTTAAGAATTACAGGAGCAGGTGCATTTGAATCCTTTGGACCCATGAGGTAATTGATATATGCAATGAGCTCACCAACCTGAGCCTCAAGTTCTTTCTTGGTCTTGTCACCATTATCCATACAATCCAAGACGACAAACATTGAATTCTCGAGAGATTGCTTCTCTCCCTCTCGTGTTTGATGACCCAAACTAGTTGTTTGCATCTGATAGTCCCTTGGCTACATGCTAGTTTCAACCTTATCCACCAAAGAGGTTGTTACATGTGCAGTTCTTACTCCTTGAGCATGTATTGAGATGGTGAACAATTTTCTAGCTCTCTTTTACCTTGGTTGAGTCTAGAACATTCCCACTAGCCATAAGAATCCTCTAAAATATGTTTATATGTTCATTCTCTTTTCTCAATAGTAGATCTCAACTAAATTGGTAATCTTGAATCTCTTGCCGAAGTCTACTCTGTGCAGTGTGTGCACTCTTGGAGGACTTGATTGTCTTGGGGTTGTGGAGGAGGAGGAGGTGGTGGGATCCTCACGGAGGTGGATCTTGGAGAGGTAAAATGTGAAAGATTCACCAATCGAGTCAGAGTATGAGACAACTCGAAAGATGGCACAACATAATGAATTATGCCTTCTTAATGAGCCTCGGCAGGTATTTGGATTTCCTCTTGAATTGGAACATCTAACAACTCTTTAATGTTCAGTTCTTCCTCTCCAATTTTCGTCTCTGAGATGTTGACCTATAGAGGAGGAGGAATTGGGATTTGTGGAAGAGGAGAAGGAGGAGGTGAAGGAATTGGTGTTTGGATTGGAGGAGTAGGCGGTACCTGAGCCACCTCTTGAGTTGTTGATGCTCTTGTTCTTAGTCTTCCTTGCAACAATTTTTCAACCTCTTCATCCTCTTCCTCCACAATGACTTGCACACTAAGAACCTCTTCTCTTCTCTTGGTCTTTTTTGGTGCTGCAATAGATGAAGATTCCCCTCGTGTTTCAATTTGTGTTGGGGCCTTGGGAGGTTTCTACTACCATGGATGAGGATCATCCATCAAAGATGAATACCTCATCCCCCTTTTGGTTCTTTCAATCACCACCTTAGTTCTAGCTTGTATGGAAGTACCTTTTAGTTCATGTAGAGTTTTGGGAACTTTCTCTATGCTATAACCCTTGACAAGAGATATTGCCATCATACAATAGTCTTTGATTCTTACCTCATGCTCATCCAAGTAGTTAGCTCAAAAGTCTTCAATTACAGGCATATTTACAAAAGATGACCCAATCAGGGGTCTAATCTTTCCAATGGGATCAAATCTGTCCCTCACTTCATATGGATGCGTTGTCAAATGAGCTATCTCGTGCTCTACTATCTTTGCATTCTATACATTAGAGCATGAATAATCTTGCACCTTGATGGGGAAGGAGATCCCAACCTTGTGCTTGCTGGTGATTAGCTTCTGTATCTCCACAACCTATTTGCAAATCTCTAGTAGAATGATCTTATCACTAGGATACTTGGGGAGTCTATAGGGTGCTTTGTGAAAATCACCCAATTTGATGTAGGAAAAGTTTTTAAATTGGATGAACCATTTTCCTAGGCCTGCTATAATGCAACTGCCTCCAAAGATAACCTCTTTGCATAGTCATTCTCTTGACACCTTATGATGGCATATACAAATACATTATTCACCCTATTGTAATGCTTCCAGCTTTCCTTCAACTCCAATTGGGAGTAATGATCATAAACCTTTGTCTCACCAAACGGCAGGGTGCCTACTTAATTCAAACCAAGAAAGTTGGCTTTAGCGTGGAAAGCCAACAAGTAGTATGATGTCATATGGAATCTAGGGGATTCCAATACCTCTGATAGTTGTTCATGTAATGTATCATTGATGAGAGTGGCCTAGCCTATTCTCTTCCCATTACAGATTTGAATAATGAAGTAGCACATCTAGAGATAAAAATTCTTAACATTAGGTAGACCAAAGATCCTGTCAAGAAGGGTGATGGAATCTTTAGGGTCCTCTTGGAACTTATTCTTGTGAATGACTCTAGCCATCTTCATGGCTAACTTTCTTCTTTGCATGAACAAACTGCCATTTATGAAGTTGGTAGCTTATGTAGGCTCAATTTCATTATATTTTATTGCCTCCATGTTTATCTTGTCATATTGGGTATAGGTACGGAGCCCAAATACGCTCTTAATAACTTCTAAATTGATGTCCAACATGGTTTGGCCCATAGTTGGAAAACTTGGGCTTGACAGCCAAAAATATGACTCGGATTCGGGACTTGGCATAGACTCGGGAAAAAACTTGACTAGGACTCAGCAAAAAAAACCCGTAGTTTTACAAAAAAGAAGAAGAAATTAATGCATTTAGAGAACATAAAAGCCTAATTTGATTATCGAACACTCATAATTCAAAGATTACATGTCATATGATCATCAAATACTCAATAATTGAAATTTTATCATTCATAGTCATACAAATACTCTTAGATTCAATGTATAACAACATCATAAGTTTATAAATGTGTACATATAATCATGTCAAAAAGAGGAAAACATTAACACCAACATATAATCTACATCATCCTCTTTCCCCTCCCAATGATTCTCGATTTTGAAGGCCTAGAACTAGAAGGTGCTCGTGCTATAGTATCCAAATGAGGACTAGGAGATTGAGCAGTGGTTCCTTTATATTCAAATGTGTCTTTGTCCTCCTCCATGGCATCCAATCTTGCCGCTTCTTCTTCTTCTGCTGCTGCTCTCTCTAATGCAACAAGATCCTCATTAGTAAGGAAGACATCAGCCTCATCATTTTGTTCATCAACAGTCCATTCACCATATGGATCAATGTCATCCAAGTCGGTGGACTCATGTGAAACACCCTCCACCTTTCTAGTTTGAAGGCAAAGGTTGTACCGAACAAAAACTATATCATTTAGGCATTGTTGGGTCAACCTGTTTCTCTTCTTTGTGTGAATGTTCTCAAATAAACTCCAATTACATTCACACCCAGAAGTGCTACATGGCTGTGACAAGACACTTTTGGCCAACTTTGAAGATTTGGTGTGCTAGCACCATAGTTCTCCCACCATAGATCTACAAAAAAATGTTTAAAAAATACAATATTAAGAAATAAGAATAAAGTAAAAAATGTATATGTAAGAATCAAGTTTCTAATTTCATTTTTTACCTGGTTGTTGTTTTCCTCTCCTTTCAATTGCTTGTTGGGAGGAAAAGAGTTTTCCCTCTACACCCTTGTAGACCTTGAATAGATAAAAGAAAAAGAAAATCAAATATAGAAAATCCATAGATAGTCAAGATTCAACATTGCAAATTCATAAATAAGATGTAACAAATCTCATCTCCAACTCATCAAGCACCTTATCTCTCCGCTCATGATCAGGCACCATCCTATCAATGCATGTGACAAGACCTGCCATGACCTCCTTAGCCACCTTAAATGTGTCTGAGACGTAGAACTTCGGATTCAAGAATTAGGCAAAGGCATGAATCGGCTAGTGGAGTTGGTTTGTCCATCTCCGATCAATGATGCGCCAAATGATTTCATATTTCCTTTTGTTGCCGCCATAGTAACGTGACAGGGCCTCTTTGGCCCTATCCATGGCCTCATAGATGAAACCCATTGGCGGGCCCTCTCCATCCACCATACGAAGAACCCTCACCAAATGTTCTATCACCTAAAAAAATGAAAACAAATGTTAAATTCTAACAAAATTAACCCTTCGAAAAAAAAGAAAGCAAATAGATTATCATTTATAATTTTTTTTTTGTGTTTTGTTACTTAGCCTGATCAACTCCTCTCCATTTTTGATGAATGTCTCATCAAAATCTATGGCAACAATCCTCTCCCCTTCAGATGTAGTGGAAAATGAGGACTCCCTGCAAGAATGCTTTGCAATGTGAGGAAGTGGCTAGCAAATCGTGTCATTCTAGGTCACACAAGGTGCTTGCCATTTGTGAATTTCCTCATCAAAGAAAGCACCCAAGTATGGTTGTAGATAAATTTTGTAACACTTCTTCAACCACACTTTTGACCCATGAAATTTTCCCAATGTCCTCTAGCAACCAGTCCAAACAATGTGCAGCAGAGGGAGACCATCCAATTGTGGGATACCTCTAAATAAGTAGTCCACCTGCAGCTACATATGCAGTTGCGTTGTCTGTGATAATTTGGACAACATTATCAGCACCAACCTCTTGGATCACCGCATCTAATAAATTGCATAAAGTCTCAACACTTTTGACTTCATGGGAGGCATCTATTGATTTTAGGAACACCAATCCACCATTAGAGGGCACTAAAAAGTTTAGGAGGGTCCTATTTCGTCCATCTGTCCACCATCAGATAAAATGCTGCAACCTTTTCTTCGCCAAAATTAATTTTGCTCATCAACCACAAGCTGTGTATTCTTTACGGCTTCCTCTAGCAATGGCCCACTCAAATCTTTAGTTATTGGGGTCTTAAACCCCTTTCTTGCAACTGTAAGGGAATTCATCAAACCTTCCCAATATGGGTTGCTTGCCACATTGAAAGGTAAATTATTGTAGTACCAAAAGTTTGTTGCTGCCATCCTAGCTTCATGATGCTTTTCCTTATTCCAATCGGTACCTTCAAGTGAAGGTTGTGCTCTTGGAACATTACGTGGAATAAAGTAATTTGGTCCTGATGGACTCTGACTAGCACTAGCAGTAGAAAAAGAACCCTCAGGATTGTCACCAAAAGATGAATGTGGATGATAGATGATTGGACTTGGAGTACCATGGGGCATAGATGGTGTAGAAGGGGATCCACTCATCGCTGTTGTTAGTGCATCCTTTGTCTTTTGTCTTTCATCTTTTTTCAACTCATAATCAGCAAGAAGGGCCTTTATCTCTCTAATAATCTTAGGAGTAGTCTTGGGGCATCCCTTCACATTTTGCCCAGGTATTCTTGCAAGGTGGTATTTTAATCTGTCTATTCCTCTTGTCATCCATTTCTTGTATTCGGTAAATGTCACTTCACCCTTTTTATTTCCTGGTATCCCATACTTCCATGCAGGGTCTTTTTTCATTCCCTATGGGTTTGAATATGACATCGCTATTTCAAGTTCAACATGAAAAAATAAAATCAGCAAGGATTTGGTAAAAAATCAGCAAATAAATGTGATTCAAACATTTGCAAAAAATAGAATGCAAACCAAGCTAGAAATAGTAGAAATTAGGCTATTAAGGGAAATAGAAAAAAATTTGGCAGCATTTGCTCTTATTTTTCTTGATTTTCTGATGTTGAATTCAAGAAAAAAAAATTAAAAAATGATTAAATCACTTACTTGGCTCTATTGTGATCTTCTTAGGTTGTCCTCCTGGCTTCTTTCAACCTCACTTCAACTTGCAGACCTGTATTTGACAAGCTAGAGTGTTAAAATGAAAGAAAAGATGAAAAAAAAAAGGGTTTTATGTTCTTTTTGACTCCCAGTCGCGGAAGAGAGTCTTGGGTCGGGACTCCCGAGTCCGACCTCAGACTCATGAAGTCCTGAGGCCGGACTCGGGAGTCCCGACCCAAGACTCTCTTGGAGTCAATTCCTGAGTTTGTGGTGAGTTGACTCGGCTCTCCCATGGACTCTCGAGTCTGTCAAGTTCTTGGCGAGTCCAATAGAATTCGTGAATTATGGTTTGGCCTGCAATGCCAAGTATCTTACTTTGTTTTGGATTGTATGCCTTGGTGCAAGCCAAGACTAGCTTTGGAGATTTGAGTGAAACAAGGAAAGCAATAGCCTACTCTAACCTTGCTTTTGCCATGCATTGGGCCATGACTGTTTTGTTTGCTTCAACATTGATCCTTTGCAAGAACTTGTCCAAGATCAGTATCTCCAATATCTGTCCAGGGGATAACATCTTTGAAGCATGTAGCCTTTTTATTTGTACTTCATCTCTTTTGGTGGTTGTTGCCTTCCTTGCAGGTGTGTACTACCAAGCACACAAAAGATCATTAGAGAATCCAATAATGTACTCACCTAACTTGGTTAGTGATAATAATTAAACCATTTATAGCTCACTAAACCATATGTTCTAACATGTAATTCAAATATAGTGAATAGACAAGCTTGAAAATGCTATTAGGGTTGTACTATAATGTCTATCGTAGCTTAAGTGTAAAGCTCTCAATGCAAACCTATCATAGAATCAGAGTTTGAGATCTGAAATAATTCATGCTATAAGTATCAGGGATTCAGGTAGTTTGATGCTTGAAGGTAAAGATTGGGGCATGCCCTTAAATGAGTTTAATTTGCTTAAACATGCCTAAAAGCCACTACAATAAAAGAAAACCAAACTCCCAACCCAAAAGATAAAACCAGTATGATGTTTTGGGTTTGGAGATTGGCAATAACTCATAATAGCTATGCAAATAAGGGTATGCTTGAACTCACAATCACAATAAAAAGTATAATGTAGAGTAGTCGGGGATTTGACTTCGGGGAACCTATAATCAAGTACTTGAGTAAATAAATGACTAAAGCCACAATCCCAAGAAAAGAGGTAAAGTAAAGCAATCAGGGATCATACTATAGGGCAACCACAAAATGGATACTGAAATAAGCATACCTTTGAAATCGTGATGTTGGCAGAAAAAGTTAAAACTTATTTTAGAACAGTTGGAAATCAAACTTCGAGGATACCAATAAACAAGTGCGTGAATAGCAAGATGATTGAAACATCGACTTTGAAAAAGAAAGAAAATTCCAAGTATGGGAGTTAGGCTTCAAATATTTGAAGGAACTCATCCCAAAATGGAATGGTCAAGACAAAGCCCGCAAGTTTGATGGTTGACTTCATGGTTTATAGGGCATGATGTCATAGGGGAAAAAATGCTCCAAAACCTTGACAAACAAATTTGTCAAGTGGGAAAACATCCCATACAACTAGGGCATGATAGAAAACTAGAAAAGAAAATCGCAACAAAATAAAACGAAGGGTAAATCACAAGAAGGAAACAAGTGCCCTAGTGCACAATAATACACAATAGAAGCAAACAACAAGCAAGCAAAAAACAAAACAAAGAAAATGTTACCATGCTGCCATTAATGTTCTAGGTAGGAGACCCTACTTGGTAAACATCGAAGAACTTGAATGGCGAGGCTGAAAGTGAGCACCTAGCCACACATAGAAAACACACAAACTATACATAGGAACCAGTGCACAATCATGCAAGAAAATAGGTGCAATAGTAGGCAATGGCGAACACTTACCAAATCACAAGGTCACGAAAGGGAAGAAGTTGATCGCTAGAGCATGAGGAAAGAGAAATATCAAAAGCAAAGTGATGAAAATGACCTAATGACGAGAACAAAAGGGAAACTTGTGCATATGAATTGCCATTAATGCAAAGCCGAGAGGTAGGTTGGGGTGATGTCACATACTAGGCGTGAGGGTTTTAGAGATGCTTTGATAGTCATGTTGGGATGACCAACTCCAAAAGTCTAAAAAGGCCCAAGGGTGACATAACAAACCCCTAAGAAGTTTGGTCTACAAAAGGGTTGGAGTTTTGAAGTTTCCTTCATAGTCATGCTAGGATGACCGACTCTAAAAGTCTGATAAAGGGAAAATCCCTAAATAAACACAAGGCCAAAAATTCAAAACTAAAACAAAGATTAAATAAAATCAGCCAAAAACAAGCAAACAAGCAAAGTAAAAGACATAAAAGAAGGGGGGTCCCTATTTTGCCTTAAGCAAAATGGGGCATGTGTGTGTAAGGCACAACATGTTCTTCGCCACCCGTGTTTGCTTGGACTGCCTGCATTGGCTCATTATAATATGTGCCATCACCAACTATAGTATCTTTCACCATCCACTCACCTTTTTAGAGGTTTGCAATTATAAGTTGTGCAACACATCCATTTTTGCTTCAGTTTCAGTTTGCAGAACTGTCACATTTGTGTTATGAATTTTTTTCCCCAAAGTGAAGTTATGAAAGCATTAAAAGAGATAGAAAAATAAAGGATAACATGATCCTTTGGTTAAAATGGAGATTAATGAAGAATATTTATGAAAACTCTTTTAAAAGAGAGGAATAATTATATTTATTAAACAATAATTAAAGACAACCTTTGTGAATGGGTGTGATAGTTTGAAAACCAGCCCTGAAGGCTTATATAAAGCATTTATGTGAGTTATGGAGATCACTCAAGGAAGAAGGTGGTTTGGTGGGATATGGGCATTGGAGAAGGGGGCACACTCAACTTGGGGTATAGAGTACACTCAGGATTGTCCTAGCTAGGGCTTTGACATGTAAGCGCGGTGCATGTACGCACATTCTATGTTTTTACATGGGTTCTGTAGAGTGTGCCATAGCTATGAGGGCCAATACTATTGAATTCTTCTTATGGTGAGAATGACTTTTCCGAGTGCTATGATTCATATAAGTCCTGAACTTATTCAAAGATATTTTAATTATGAATGAGATGGAGTTGATTCAAATTAAATTCTTTTAAGATGTTAGTTGTTTCTTTTGATCATATTGATATCCTTAGATGTCAATTTGTATAGTAATGTTGGTAATCTTAATGTGATTAAGTCTTAAGCTAGTTAAAATTGATAAATAAACATTTTATGCATTTTTATTTAACTTATAGATAGACCTTATAATATTTAAACTTAGGAGGTAATGATACTAATAAATCCACTGGCATATAAAATTAACTTTAACATATTATATCTATTCAATTTTATACTTGGAGAAAAGTAGTGTTACAATTTGATATCCCTTTCTGCACACTGTTGGTATTGTTACCTTCTCTTCTAGTGCAAATTTTGGGCTTGGTCTTGTTGTGACGTATTTCACACATCGCCCCATTGCAAATGGGGACCCCCTTCTTTTTGCTTTTTTGGTTTTTGCCTTGGTAGCACAACTGCTTATCACCATTTATTTACAATGAGGAGTTAGAGTTTTGTAGAAATCATCTGAGCCAAGTAGAGAATTCAAGCCCGTATCAGTGCCTAGATGTCATGGAAGTGCTTAGAAGGACCGGTAGACGAGGAACGCCATTGCTTTGAGTCAATTCTGACACTTCCTATTTTTTAGGGATTCTGCTTTTTTGCTTTTTGGCATTTTTAGGCCATTCTGGAGTTCCTATTTTTTAGGGATGCTTTTTGCTTTTTCTATTTTTAGAAAGTTGCTATTTTTGGAAAGTTTCTATTTTGGGATCCCACAGAGTATGAAGTCAACACGCCTCCAGAAATCATGAAAATCAAGGTAAAATAGCAAAATTTTGGTGAAAATGGCTAAGTTTGATGAAGGGTGCCCATGAGGAAAGAATGGCAGACAAGACATGAAGTCCGCCCTACCTTTGGCATGCCAAAGGTAGGCACTGGCAAGCTAAGGCTGAAGTTCGCCATGGCACAAGGAGAGCCAAGTCCGCCCATGGCAAGGAAGAGGCCAAGTCCGCCCATGGCCTGAGAAGCATGAAGTCCGCCCTGGCAAGAAAAGGTCAAAGTCCGCCCAAGGAAGGAGGAAGTGGATGGCGAGCCAAGGTTGAAGTCCACCCATGGCACAAGAAGGCTGAAGTCCGCCCTTGGCAAGGTGAGGTCAAAGTCCGCCCAAAAATGTCAATGGCAAGAAGGCTAGCAAGTCCGCCCAGCAACATGCAAGGAAAAAAAATGGCATGAACATGATGAAGTCCGCCCAGCACAAAGAAAAAAAATGTCCGGCCAAGCAGGAAGTCCGCCAAGAAAAACTCAAAAATTGGCTAAGTGTTGATACCTTGGGGAGAAAAAAACTTCGAAAATTGGCTAAGTGTTGAGAATAAATTTTCAAAATCTGGTTAAGTGTCAAGAAAATTCTCTAAGCAATGAGCAGCTCCGCCCAACATGGCCAACCAATCATGAAGTTCGCCAAGGCTAAATTGAAGATTTCCAAGTCCGCCCTTGGACAAGGCAAGGCTAAAGTGCGCCAATGTCAAGGAGAGGCTGAAGTCCGCCCAACTTTGGGAGAGGAAATTTTTCTAAGGCATGGATAAAAAAATATGCCTAGAGAGAGAGGGGATCAAGCTAGCATGAAATTCACTCCTCGGCATGACGGAATAAAATTCTTTGGCACGGAAGGAAGAGTGTATGGCAAGGCAAACACGAAGTTCGCCCAACTCAACATGAAATAAATTTCTAAGGCATGGACATAAATGCAAAATGGCAAAGAAACCTCCAAGTCCGTCCAACCCAGAAGGAGAGAGAAAATTTGAAAATTTTGACTAAGTCGGATGTTTGGTTAAGTATAAAGTATGCCACAGGAAAGGAAGTGTCTAAGCATTGGCAAAGTTCACCCAAAGCAATGGCAGGCACAAGGCAAAGTCCGCCTTCCAACAGGGAAGCATGTCCAAGCATTGGTGAAGTCCGCCATGAAGATGTCCAGCCACAAGATCAAGTACTCTTAGAGGAAAATGCATCTTGTCCAACCAGCTTCAAAGTCCGCCTTGTCCAAGAGAAGATGAAGTCCGCCTGAGAGCAAGATGGGAATAGCACAAGGAAGACAAACTCCGCCTTAGCAAATGAGCAAAGTGGTGCAACAACTATGAAGTCCGCCCAAGAAAACTCATAAAATTGGCTAAGTGTGGAATTTTCCTACAATAAAAGGATCAAATTTTGACTAAGTGTTGGAAAGAAAACAAAAAAAAAATGAAGAGGAATAAGGAGGAAATGAATAAAATTCTTGCCCAAGGATGGAGTCTGCCCTACTTAGCACAAGCCAAACTCGAAATTAAAGACAAATCCACAGGCAAAGTTCATTCGAGCATAAAGATGGCCAAAATCTTGGCTAAGTGTTGAATGGTCCACATGAAGGTGTTACAAGACGAAATTGAATAGCCAAAATTTGGCTAAGTATGGGAACTACTTCACAGAGAAAGTTCCAATTTCCTCCATTTTGGCGAAAGCACAGGAGAGCTCTTCTCCAAATTCAAGGCACTTGAAGGAATTTCAAAGCAATTAGGAAGGAAAAGTTCAATAACTGCTCCAAGGGAAGACTTCGAGATTCTAATGCAAGTGAGAAGAAGAAATCAAAATCCCGAAGGAAATCCAAGATCACAGCTAGGAAGGAACAAACACAAAGGACAAAGTCATCGGCAAAGGAAGATAAATCTATGGGAAAAGAACAAGGAGACCAAGGAGGACATCTAGCACGTTGAGGTGGCACCTCGTCATCTTCGAAACCAATCAAATTGTTCCAAGTCAACATGTCTACGTTCAATGAACCTGACTTATCCATGGAATTGGTTTTTTAGCAAAAAGGACAAGTGTCCCAAAATGTAATTTTCTTATTCGTCGAGAGGTAGTTAATTGTGACAAGCCCTAATTAGGGTTTTATTTTGTAATCTCGACCGTTGATTCGAAATCAATCTTAGCCATTGAATTGTAATCGGGGAGCTTATAAATTGAGCTCACCCCCTCATTTGTAATTTGTGAAGTGAGTAATATGAAATTGTTGCGTTAGACCATTTCCGTTAATAAAAGCTCTTATGCATGATTTGCTTTGAATCACTTTTATTTTCAAGTGGTGTGCAAGGTTACATATCTCCTTCAACACTTATATTAGAATTAGAGTAGAATTTTATTTGAATGTTTGTTAAATGAATGATAGATCTGATAGTGGTGATTGGTGAAATCTAGCTCATACTTTCTTTGGATAGATGATTTGTATCCAATGCGTAAAGTTAGCCTGAGCTCTTAAATTGTGGATGCTTAACTTCAGTCTTATTCTGGACATGAAAATCATAATCACACCCCTAGAAGATTGCACCCACTTTGCGTAGTTGTCCCAAGGAGGCGAAACAAAGTGTGGTTCCTTGTTTCACCCAATCATCGCCGTCTCTTGAATTCTTAGGATTAGATTAGCACTCCTAAACCCTTATCTATTTTTACATTTTTTTTGGAAATCCTAAAATTGAGAAAACCCAAAAAGAAAGAGCCTTCAATGTCAAAACCATCTAAGTCCTTAGCTTGCAAATAAATTCTAACGTAAGTCCCCTTGTGATTACCAGCAAATCACAACGCCCACTGATGTTATCCACACGTCAAGGCCTGACAAATGAAACCTTGGAATCACCATATGATCTTCTTGCAATCTTAGCATACGCGGTGATTTTTCAAGAGAGGATAGAGTGTCTTTGGGCATTTTATTCTGTGTTCGATGGGTATTAAAACACACACCAACAAAACCATGATAGGCAACATGTGAGGGGCGTCCCCCCTGGTACCTCGTAAGGGATGTTGCTCCCAGATCTCGTAAAGGGCACTGCCCCTCGATCTTGCTAGGGACTCTACCCTCAAACCCTTGTGAGGGGTATTGCCCCTAGGGGCTTTGTCCTTAGACCCTTGTGAGGGATGCTACCCCTTGATCTTGTTGGGGACTCTGCCCCTAGATCCCTGCTCGCTGCCATCCCATTGCCATCCCATCACCATCTTGTTGCTGTTACCCCGCTGTCCCCAAATCTAGGCCCTTGGTCCCTTTGTCCCCTTGCCCCCTTGTCCTCCTGTCTTGAGACTCCATGGAACATAGAAGATTTGCTTATTTTTGAAAGATAAAAAATAAGAGATTTTTTCTTTCTTTTTAAATGTTGAATATCATTTGAATGCATTGATTTATGATTTATGAAAAGGTAAAAATTTGACTGTCACCAAAATGCCTGGAAATTCGTAGGGACCTTCTTCAGATCATCCTAAGCACTTCTTACTCTTGGATGATATCTTCAATCTTTTCTGATTTCAAGATATTAGACTTGCAACAAACAGATGCATAGTAAGGAACACCTGCAAAATAGAGAATTAATGGGGGTTCTGCCTCAGTCAGTCCCCCTGTGGGCTTTCAAACAAAGTTCCACTTGATAAATATTACTAATACAAATCTGAAAGTATGCTCATACAAATATTTTTCTCCTATTCTGAATACAAACATTAGATTTTAGCATATTGGCTAATGCAGGAAAAAGAGAAAATGGGTGGCTTGGGGGATGACAAATTGGCAACAAACTAAGACAAAAATATGCGAATGAATAATGGGTGGAAAGGTGATTGAGATAGGAAGACAACACAACTGGTTTGACTGAAAAAAAAAATAAAATGTAAAGGTTATGGCCAAAAGACTAATACTTGGTCTTAGATGGTTTGCAATGGAGGAGGGGTGAAATGGATAGAGGCAAAAAGGCAAACGGGCAAATACCCAAGTAGCAAAAACTAAAGTATGACTGACATAGACTGATTTTATTAATAATAAAAAGAAAGTCAAAAGGGTAAATACCCAAATGGCAAAAACTGAAGTATGACTGAAGTAGACTGAAAAACAACTGATTTTATTGATAAAAAAAAAACCGTTTTGACTGAAAACACCAAGATCTAAATGTAGTCGGTGTACAATGTCTATTATTATGCTTTGGTAATATTGGTTATCCGACTATGTATTAATCGTTTGTATTAGTTGTTGTCAGCTTTGGGTAGTTATAAGCATTGGTTGGTTAATGGTTGTGTTCCTCTTGGCAACCGTTGACTCCTTTAAATACACCGTGTATCATCAAGGAGAGTAGTATGATCTAGTCGGATCGACTTTGATCCTTGGCTGACCATCTCTGGTCTTCTGTAATAATTTCATGAGCAAATAAAGATATATTTTACACATGTATTTGGTATGCATTGTCATCTCCATTATTAATTCATGTATTTAATTCATCAGATAGAGCAGCAAACTCTGAACATAAAATGAGGGTTTGAGGTCCTAGGGTTTCAATGGAGGCAAGGTAAGCTACGGATGTGGAAATATCAAACAAATGGATACCCATAAAGGTAAAACTGATGGGAAACACAATGAGACTAATAAAATAACTAAATTTATTGATAGACAAAAATGTTTTCAGATCTATGAGGCAAAATGGAGGGAGAATGGAACCGTGGGGCTTCTATGGTTTTCAATGGAGCTAGGAGAGGTTGGGGAAGGAAAAGTGGCAACAAAAAACTATGGAAAAGGGTGAGGATGAATGAGATTGTTGGAGGATGGACATACACTGAGAACCTGCAAGTTAGCACGAAATATTCCATAAAAATGCAAAAAAATCTTAAAACCCTAGGCTAGCTATAGTAAAAATAGTGAAAATAGCTACCTAGTCATGAGCCTTATTAAAGTCTTCTACACCATTTCCACACTCAAAGTCCATCTGTGAGTCCTTGCTTGTCTTGAGTCTTCCTCTCCTTGAATTGTTAAAGCATTTCTCAATATTTATTTGGGCTTCCGTGTTTTGAGAGTTAGACTGTGGAGGGTTACCAGGCTTCTTTTTATGTAACTCTGCAATATTTTTTGGCCAAATTTGATGACAGAATCTTTTCAATATTAACTATCAACCACACTCAGCATTATTTTAATTTGGGATAAAGGTGAATAGTCTTGCAACCCAAAATTACTCGAAATTATATCTGTCATTGCTTCTGTATCTGCATCCTCCAGCCATTCTCCTTCCCCCTTTTGTTTTGTATTTTATAGAGATTCCATCAGCTGACTTTGAATGTTAGGAAGAGCCTCTACTAGTATTATTTTTGGAACTTGGGAAATGTCTTCCATTGGCTCCCAATCTACTTCTTTTTCCAGACTTACAAAACTATTCTGTGTGTTCACCTTTGGTTTCCAAATTTGCCTTCTCTGCTCTTTGTTCCTTGGAACCTTAAATTCCATTTCCACATGGTAGGTTTTCTTTAAATTAGGGCACTCCTGTGTGAAATTCCCATTAGCATGATACGCCCTACATCTAAAGGGGATATTCTCATTATCTATCTCTTGAAGGATTTCCCTTGATTTAGATTTTAGGATGATCTATTTCGGAATGGTTTTGAAATATCCAGATTTGCACAAATTCTTACATATACAGAAAAAAGTTCCACTGAAGTGGACTTTTCTGTCCGCACAAACTCCCCCAGTTCATTGCCAATTTGTTTGAATATTTCCTTTCAAAATTCAGTTGAGAGACTGCACATTCTTAATTAATCTGGAACTTTTGATATGATTCTCTTTATTTGGTCAAAACCTTTTTCCCAAGGCTTGATAACCAAACTTGCCTTTCTCGTGAACACATGCTTCCCTTGAAAGTTTTCTCTCTTTTAGTCACAATTACAAGTAACCATATAAAAACCTGGTGGCAAAAAGACGTACCTTGGAAGAAAATTGAATCTTCCATTTTCAAGCTAACCATTTTTTGAAGATCCACTGCAGTAGGCCAAAATGCCATAAATTTTCAAAATAGGGCATTCTCCCAAATCTTTTTAATGTTAGCACTGCTTGATTCATGCCTGTAGCAGATGATTGAAATTTCTTCCTGAGCAAGAATAGTTTGAGTACCATAACCAAAAGACTTGTCCTTTCCTCTATTTTCCTTGTAGTCTTTGGCTTTCCTTTCCCATTCCTTTGTAATCTCCTCCCCTTCTCCATTTGACTCAATCCTTATTTTGCAAAAAATCGTTCCAACTCATTCACTCCTTTGTTATTTTCACTGTCTTTAATGAATTGATTTTGAATCCAACCAAATTAGTTTGATCTATATATTTTAAATCATATTCGTGTGTTCTATTATGTTTAGGGTGACTGACATCTTTGCATAGATTGGGCTAGTTTTGGAGGACAAGGATTTGTTCTGTGCAATCTTTGTGTATGTATGTGGGGTTATTTTTGGGGTGTGGAAAAATGGAAATCTCTGAGGCAAAATCAATCCTTCTTTTGCAAAATATTGTTCCAACCCATTCGTTCCTTCATTGTAATCACTGTGTATTTAATGAGTTGATTTTGAATCCAACCAAATTAATTTGATATATATGTGTTAATTTATATTCATGTGTTCTACAGTGTTTTGGGTGAATGACATCTTTGAATAAATTGAGCTAGTTTCGGAGGAAAAGGGTTTGTTCTGTGGCAATCTTTATATATGTATGTGGGTGTCTTTTTTGGGTGTCGAAAAATGGGAACCTCTGAGGCAATCTTTGTGTATATAGGTATACATATAAAATTATATTCAAGTGTTCGATTCTGTTCAGGGTCAGTGACATCTCTAAATTAATTGGGCTAGTTTCAGAATAGAAGGGCTGTGTGTGTGCACGTGTGTTGTGTGTGCATGGGCATGCATGCACAGAATGTATGTATTTATGTGTTATATTGTGTTTCGGGTAAACAACGTCTCTGAATTATCTAGGTTAGTTTCTGAGGAAAAATGTTTGTTTTGTGACAATCTCTGTAATAATTGGGGTAGTTTCAGAGTAAAAGGGTTATTTCTGTGGATTGCTTGTATATATTTATATATGCTAAATTATATTCATCTATTCAATTGTGTTCAGGGTAAGTGACATCACTGAAATAATTGGGTACTTTTGGAGGAAAAGGGTTTATTCTACTGCAATTTCTGTATATGTATGTGGGTGTCCTTTTTTGGTGTGGAAACTTGGAAATTTCTGAATTATAAGATATTAATAATATATACAAGGGAAGATGAAAAGATAAC